>PVKE010004157.1:0-39356 GCA_004027555.1 Craseonycteris thonglongyai
AGAGAGAGAGAGAGAGAGAGAGAGAGAGAGAGAGAGAGAGAGAGAGAGAGAGAGAGAGAGAGAGAGAGAGAGAGAGAGAGAGAGAGAGAGAGAGAGAGAGAGAGAGAGAGAGAGAGAGAGAGAGAGACTGAGATTTAATAAGTATTAATGTTTATAAGGTACTTTACTGAGGTGTTCAAAACATCACAGTGCTCGAGTACAATTCCAGGCTAGAGTAAAATGGGCAGGATAGAAAATAAACCAAACTAAACTTCAGACTAGATCATTTGTCCACTTATTCTGTTCTAAAATAAATGAGTACCATTTTCAATTTCTACTCCTGGGGAACTCCCATATTGCTAAAAATAAAACTACTTCACAAATTAAGTTAGAAGAATGTTCTTAGTCCTTCACGGGTGAGACAAGAAGGTATGGACAGTTCCATGAGCCCAGGAACGGAAAGCCAAGACATTTTTCATTCTCCATCAGGTATCCTCAAACTACGGCCCTCAGGCCACATGCGGCCCGCCGAAATCATTTATCCGGCCCACTGGGTGTTTTTGCTGCCGCTGCCTGTCCTGCTTAGCAGCTGACTTCTCCCGGGCCCGCACTGCACATGTGTGAACATGCTGAGGGACAGTGAACTGGCCCCCTGTTTAAAAAGTTTGAGGATGCCTGCATGCTGTAGTTTGTCTCTTACCAGACATTTGCTTAGGAAAAAAAAAAATAGCAGAAAGGATTCTTTTTTAAAATTGAAATGTTTTAACATTTCACAGCTGACCGCACTATTCTACAGTATCATGACAATGGGAATCATGAAAAGGAGAAATATCCATTGTCCAGTGCTATGGCATTGCCTGCTTATCGATAAGAGCAACAGTATTCTTGAAATAATTAAAAGTGCTACTTCCACCAATGAGTTACAATTTCATATGTGGATATTCTTTAGTGAAAAGAGAACAAGGAACTTGCCTGTGAGCTCAAATAACATGTCCAAATGCTCATTTTATAGGTGAAATCATTTTTCCCCCAACAATAAAGGAATTCAGGCTTCTGATTACCCATTTTCCCCCATGATACCTTTATTACTTGAATAACTTTCCTTTTGACCATTTCTACTTTGGGCAAATAGATTGAATTATTTGAAAATCTATTTTATACCCTAATACATACTCCCTCTTTCAGGAGCTCTTTTGAATTCTGAGGGTCCCAGGAAGAAAAGAACAAGGTATAGTGTAGAAAAAAAAATCATTTTCAGCCTGGAGTTTATTTTCACAAACTCCTTTCCAGTTTTCTCTTAATCAGACTCTTGGAAGATGCAAGCTCTTGGCAACTTTATGTCTTCTCAAAACACTAGTTCTCATAATTTACTGTCTGTCTCTCACTTGCCACTGTGGTGTCAAAGCTCCCAAGAATTTGGCCTACTTATCCAGCACTGTTCCCCACCTACACTGAAGTTAAACTATCCTGTCCCCCATTTCCAACCCCTTTGGAAGTGCCTCAAGACCTAGATCTTTTACAATTTTGCACTTCATGTTACTTTATCCTAGCTATTTTTCTACTAGAGTAAATTGGCCCTTTTAAGCATAGCATGCACACAAATTTCACTCACCACCCACCACTCCTAGCTCAACCACATATATGAGGGGTCTCCCTAAAAAATCCAGCCATTGTCAAAGTAACTGTCCTGAATATTAACATTCAGAACCTAGTAACTGGTTTTCATCCCTAATAAAATTTGCTTTGTGAAAATTTTATTTGAAATAACTAATGAATTTGTTTTACAGAACATTTTCACCTAATATTTTACCAAATATACATTAGCAACAGCTCTAGGACCAGTTCTGTCTACTGTTGTTATGTGAGATTTAATTGAGTTTATTTGGTTTATTAAGAAATGTATACTTCCTCCTTCCATCTCGTGGTGTCATCTCAGTTGTTTCATTTTTTTGTCTTTGCCCATATCCCTTAACTGCTCTTTGAAAGAGTTACTCATTTTTTCAACTAAATGAAATATGTAGGCTTTGAACTCTTAATAGTTTTTCCATGAACAGTAAGCAAGTAAAAAGTTCAAAATGCAAGGATTGGTAATATTAGACAAGTAATAAAAATATACATTACACTAGATATATAACTTTAAATCTGAAAAGAGTATTGACATGTGTATGTATATGTGTGCTTGTATGTATATACATATATAACCCAAAACTTAAATTTAAAATACTTAAGAAATTTAAGTCTCCCAAATATGACACCTTTTAAAAAGGCTTTTGTACTGTCTGTTTAAAAATCATTAATTCTAAGCATGGGATGATGACTTAAATTTGTTTTCTCTGTTTCCCATTTTTTCAGAATACATTTTTCAAAACATAATGAAAAAACCACGTGTAATACACAAAACAGAAAATATATAAATTTTTTAATGTATTAAGTTCATTTCCATTAGAATATTCACAGCACTTGAACCTCTACCATTTCTTATCTATTCCTTCTACTTATATGTAGCTATTCACCTCTCAGAGGTTAGCAATTTAAGAATAATTAATATTAATTTACTGATTTTCCCTGAGTACAGGATTAAAGATCAAAAGCTAAATTTATAACTATACTTTGTATTTTACTTTGCTATCCTAACATTATGAAAACCTGAAATTTTTTATGTAATCATAGGATCTGTATTAAAAGTACGTTTAAAGTAAAACTGAACTTTAAGTCACTATATTTTGTAATAATCAAGACAAGTCATTTTCTTTATACCTATGTGTTCAAACTGTGTGTATCTAAATGTCCTGTGTAAGTCTTTCTTTTTTTAAGATTGATTTTTATTGTTTTTGACACAGACAAAAAAAAGGGGAGGGCCCAGAGCAATCTCCACAGTTGCATGTCATTAGTTTTCTATATAGTTTCATTCCACAGGTGGGAGTGGGGCAGGAACCAGCCAGGGGCCTCCCACATGGGAAGCACACCCAGGGTGGGAGCCAAAACAGGGCCTCCCACATAGCAGGTTCACCCTGTTGAGAACCCCAATTCAGCATATGGGTCCACACAGGCCAGGGCCGGGATTTGATCTTCGGACCCCAGGGCTGCAAGACGAGCAATCAACCCACCGAGGCATCTTGTTATGCCCCATGTAAGTCTTAATTTTGTCTAAAGTCCTGGTATTAATAAGTCTCTTCAATAACTAAGATAATCATTGTTTATTAGAAAAATAATTAAGTTTTGTTTAAGACAATTATCTTAACAAATTTTCATATCTAAAACTAACAATATTTGGCAAACTAAATTTATTCTTATCATCCATTTTAATTTCTTCTACATATACTATTAGAGGGAGAATCCTGTATGGGTTATACAGTATACACTGTTTTAATTAAGTTATTTAAATGTAATTACAATTAATTATATTAAAATTATAAATTGTAATTTGTAACTTTTATCAATTAATTAATTAAACTTTAATGAACTAAAATAATTAAATTCACCTTTTAGGATTTTCTTTTCCTTATCCATAAAAGGGCAATGAATTACACATCTTAACCTTAATGTCATTTCTAGTTCTAATATACAATATAGACCCAAATTATATGTTTATATTTTTAAATGCTACCTTTTCAAACAATTCAAAACAGTCTTACAAAATATGACAGTTATATGTTGCAAAATTATATAGTACAAATTTACTTTCTCTAGAATCTTAATTTCTAAGATATACTTATTTTATAATGTTCTTTATAAATATGTGATTTAAGGCCAAACCAAGATGTTATATTTGAGTTTAATAAATGTTTTTAATAATGATTACATAATTGTTGGCTAATATAGATGCATCCCTTATCACAAAATGACATAAAGCCAGTGGGTTTTTAATTTGTAAATCTATCTGAGATTTATGTAGCATCTGACTTTTGAGGAGAATTCTTTCAAATATGCTTAAATTCAGTAAAAAAGCACAGAATTCTGACTTAAAATTTTGAGTATAACTACTAAATAAATTTTAGGTTTAAGGAGGTCCTAGACACAACAGTATGCTCTCACTTAAGCTCTTCTTCCATGAGGGCATCATACTCTGATAACTAGTAGTTATTAAATTAGAAAATCCTCAACACAAAAGAAAATAGACTAGCAGCAACACTGTAAGTGCACCACTGCTAGAACAATGGCACTGGGAGAAAAAGTGAATTTCAAGGGAAACATGGACAAAACTCAGCCAATGACAACTGTTTAAGTACTTTTCTGGTAATGAAAAGTAAAAAAATCAAGCTCAAAATTCATTAAAACTATTTTGCCTAATTTCTCAAAAATTATATGACAAAAAGCCAGTATTTTTATTAAATATGTAAATCTATCTGGGATTTATTTAACATCTGACTTTTGAGAATTCCTTTCAAATATGTTAAACTTCTGTGATTGGTCTTTGGTGTCTGATCTAATAAGAGGTGCTGGGATTTTGGTTCATTTACATTTTCAGAACATAACTTCTTAACCACACAATTTCTCTTATTAGAAATGTAGTTTGTGAGATAAAATTGTGGAGCACAACCAAAAAAACAAAAAAGGAAGTTTGGAAAAGGCTTACCAGTACTCAGATTTAACAAAATCTGAGGCAATGTTATAATTTATAGAAATATGAATTCTGTGGTTACGATGAAAAGTATTCTTTAAAAATATTTCAGAAACTCAATATGATATTTTGTGTTGTGACATTTTAAAGAACATTGAACACTTCTGAACCCTTGAAAAATAAAAGGTATTAGAAATCCATTATTACTCAAAGCCTAGTTATTTGATTTAGAGATTGGGGTTCATTCCAATCCAGTGTTTGATTAACTGATGTGCAATAGCCCGGCTTGGTGGCACAAAGAATTCCTGTTGCTTCCCTTTGGTCAGAACATCCACAACCTAAAACACAGCATAATAAAATGTATTAGGATTTCAGTACTGTCATACTTAAATACTATCTCAATGCTTATACAACTAAAACATTATGACTGTTACAGTGAAGAAGAGTAGAAAGTGACAATATCCATATTCAACATGCAAAATTTGGTATAGTATCTTTAGATGTTTCAGCGAGTTAGTGTTTCAATTTTTAAAATATTCCAGAAAGGAATACTCCCTTATGGAAAAATCAAAACACGTGCTCCACACTTATTTTCAAAGTGAAGTCAACTTTTAGGACAGGCTCAATTTTATAAAATTCTGAACAAAATCTCATTTCAACTTTTTGAGGTTGAGCATATAACAAAATTAATTTTGTTTAGACAAGTCAGAAAGGATTTCAGGTCTTCAGTATTATAGTGTATCCATTTGTTTGCTATACAAATACTCTGTGTCATGTTTAACAGACAAGTAATTTATCTCTTATTATGTTATTTAATGATGGCATTTTTAAAAGTTTTTGGGGCTATATCTTTGTTATACTCATATAGTTTTGTCATTCTTGTCCGAAAGTCTATTTTGAAATGAACAAGAGCTTTTTACAAATTTTTAGCATTTTTACTGATATTTTGAGAGAGAACTGTTTTAAAGCTATAAACTAAAATATAAAATGCTTACAAATAATATTACTGTTTCTTATTTCTAAAATGTTTACCTACTTTAAGTCCACTGAAAGGTATCATTAATCTGAAGGAAAGGCATTTGAAATCAGAAAATGGCATAGAATCATCATTACTAGAAGAATCTCACAGAATGAGTTAACATAGGACACATCAATTACATTGTAACCCATGCATGATGAAAGGGCCATAGCCATTCACTTAACTTGTTGAAAACATTTATCCTTGCTGCATGCCTAAACCCATACAGTCAGAGAACAATCAATAGAAGAAGGAAATTAAATTGAACTTTACCTGTTCTCTAGTGAACCAGCGGGCATCCTCTATTTCATTCTTGTCAACTTTAATTTCTGTAGACACTGCAACAGCTAAGCAACCAATCATTAAGGAGGAGGGCATGGGCCATGGTTGACAAGAGACGTACTGAACATGGCCAACTTTGACTCCACTTTCTTCTTCTACTTCTCTCCGAACAGCATCTTCTATTGTCTCCCCTAATCAAATGGGGCAAAAGAACAAGTACTTGACAAACATGCCCTGAACATTTTGTGCTCTGAATGGTTCAAACATTTGGAAATCACTATGGACAGAAACCCAATTGAAGAGCAGAAGCCTAAAATTAGACTGGAACTCAAGAAGGCATTATTTCTTAAAGTATTACTATATGAGCACATATAGAATCAAAATACAAAGAAAATTTTCATTTCTTTACTGTCCACATTTTTAGTTACATTTTAAAAATTGTAACATCTACAACCATCCATGACCTACTACTATTGGCTAAACATTATGCAGATACTTTATATAGTATTTATGTATTATTACAAAATAGTTATAAATGATCATTACATGACTATTATAAATGACTAGACTTTTTCTCATTAAAATCTTGAAACTATTTTCTTGTCAATTATTACAAATAACTCTTTTCAAAATAGTTTAAAACCACAAAGCACTAAAAGTTTAAAAATCACATAAAATAAAAATGTTTCTAAGTGAGTATTTTCATTCAGATGACTGGTGACTCAGCTATGATAAAATAAACTGATGCCTATAAATTTACTTACATTTTGATTTGTTGGAATTGAGAATTCTAACAGAAGGAACAGTTTCTAAGTTAAGTTTATCTGGAAGCTTAGAAATATGATGCTGTTTAAATACAGCTTTCTATTTCAAATATTGATACATTTCTTATATAATAACTTATGTTCATCAAAAAATATGAAAAGATAAGTCTTGGAATAGCATAAGATTTATAAGAAGATAACTAAAGATTCAAAGAGGATATGAATTAAAAACTTCTAAAATCAATCAGAAAAGGATAAAAAAAAAACCAAAAATAGGCAAAGAACATGCACATGTAAAATTCGGAGATAAAGAAAACTGAATGCCTAATATACACTTGAAAAAGATGCTCCATCAGCAGGGAAATAATAATAAAAACTACAATAAGATACTATTTCATACCCATAAGAATGACAAATTAAAAAGTCTGAAAATCCTAACTTGGTGAAGATGTGGAATAGAACATTTCATGTATTGATAAAAGAAGTTTAAATTGGCAGGGACACTTCAGAGAGCAACTTGACAATATCTAGAAAAGGTTAAGATGCTCCTATCCTATGAGCTAGCAATTGTATTCTCAGGTATATACTCTCTAGATAACTCTTGCAAATGTGTAAAAGGAGGAGTATAAACATTTTCAATACAGTGTTGTTTGTAACAGCAAGAGCTTTGAAATAAGCTAAACATCCAACAGCAAAATGCATAAATAAATCGAAGAACATTCAGAAATGGAACGCTACATAGCACTTTTAAAAAATAACCTAGAACTACTGGAGGCAGCAGAGTGCATGGACTCAGAACCAAAATGGCCAGTATGAATCCCTGCCTTATCACTCACTAGCTGCTTGATTTTGGGCAAATTATTCAGCCCTTTTGCCTCAGTATTCCATTTGTAAAAGTGCTGTAACAATATCTATTTTATAAAGTTGTATGCAGGGCATATGATTTAATATATGGAAAGCCTTCAGAACACAGCATGGCTGTACATGTTTACTGCTAGTATTATCTATCAGTGCAGATTAATACTGGAAATTGAGATTAAACATGTATTATTTCACAAATACTTATTGAACTCTTACTACATAAGAAGCACTCCTCTAAGGTAAAATTTTGATATACCAGTGAATTAAAGTCCTTGCCTTTATGGAACTTATTTTCTGGTACGAGCAGGTAAATAGACAGATGATAGACAGATAGATGATACATATATACATACACATACATACATACATACCATCTTAGGTGGTAATGAGTGCTGCATAGCAAAATTAGGACGACAGGGATTGTGTATGTAGAGTATGGGACTAATACATTTGGGACTATTAGGGAAGGCTTCTTTGAAAAGGTGACAGCTAACTCTAGTACCAAAGCAAGTAAAATATAAATCATGCAAATATCTTGGGTAATAGCAATATATGAAAGATATATGACAGAGCAAATACTGAATTTTTAAAACAGCAAGCTAATTCTACTAGTAAAAACAAAAATAATCAGTTAAAATATACAGAAAATATTTAAAAATATCCCAGTTTTCTAACATGATAATTTATCAAAGATTTTTTGTCAAATGTTATAAAAATATTTTATTTGGAAATTCTAAGTTAAATAAAAATTATTATAAAAATTATTGAGAAAAGGCTTACCAGGTTCAATAAAGCCAGCAAGACAAGTAAACATGCCTGGGGGAAATCTTTTCTGACGCCCTAAAAGACATTTGGTGCCATCTGGATGAATCACTTGCATAATTACTACTGGATCTATTAAAAAAAAATCAGATGTATGAATAACAGGAAAAAATAATTTAGACTCACTGTGTAAAGTCACTGTCCTATAGGATAACAAAAAGATTCTTGTCTAGTTATAAGAGATTGTTTTTTTCTGTCCAATGACAGAGTATTTCAGAGAAGTTGTATGGAATACTGCCAGTAAGCTAAAAGAAAATTATTTTTGTCCTCCTTCTCATCTTAATAGCAACATTTATTGTGTATTTATGGTATGGTAGGCATATTCCTAATTTTTAATAAGGAAAAAGTTTGAGTAGGTAATACATGGCAAGGAGAAAATTCAAATTTTAGCATAGCACATGTAGTGAATTTCCCTCTCTTCCATCCCCATCCTTAACAAACTGTTTTTAAAAGCTCTATGTGTCTCTATGATTAAGTCCACTAAAAAATATAAAGGAAAAAAAAAAAATCTACAGAAGTCACTAATCTAGTGAATTATCCTCAGTAGATCATGACTGAGAACAAGAAATTAGATCTAAAAGGCTCCTAAGCAGCACAACCAGATGCTACCAAGCCATGTGATTTTACTTTCAGGGGACCTAGTTAGGTATTGCTGAGTCTTTTTTTTCCCCATTCAGTTTTAAAGGGTTGGGCTATCAGATTTCCATATCTACAGCAGACTCAAAGCAGCAATTAGAAAAAAGAGAGAAAGTATAGCCATAGATATCAGTAGTAATGAAACGCTAGCTGCAGGCTGTATTGCTTCGGTGATGTCTCAAACAAGTACTGAATTGTTGGGGCTAGTTTTGTCTTTGTATATATGAACTCAGATTGGTGAGCTTTTGAAATTCTGTATTTCAAACACATCAAATTTATACTGATAAAACCAGAGTTAAGAAATGGCTAATTTTGTACAATGTCCCTTACTTAAAAGTCATGAAAATATGTAATAATTTAATACTTACAGTATGAATGGTTAAATTAAACATGCTTTTAATGAAAGGGTAAACCCCTTTTATTAAAGTCTTGTCGTTCCATAATGTCCTAATCTGTAAGATTTCAGATGGCGGAGATTTCACTGTAGAAGAAATTGCTTACCAACTCTTGGGTATGATGTATTGTGGACACCAAGGAGGCTAGGACAGTGTTCTTTTAAGCATACTCTTTTATAGCCGCCTTCTTCAACTTTAGTAGCACTTCCACAGGTTGGGCAGAACTTATATCGGCTGTGCCAGGCAAGAACAGATCTTGCTTGAGCTACAACGCCTTTAAGAGAAGCACAAAAAGTTTAAGTCTATGACAAACTGCAAACAAATTAATATGTAAGTAAAATGTTCTTAATCTTAGTAAAGACATATACTATAACTTAGTAAAGACTTATACTGTATATTTTGAATAGCTGTGTGATCAAGTCTTTAGTATTCCTATTTTATGTTGTACATTCTTTTAATAAAGTAAAAGATTTAATTTTATAGATGACAAATGAAAATTAAATTTCTTTAATTTGAACTAATAAAATGTAACTCTCATATAAGACAGATATACTAACATCCATCTTATACACTATTAGCTTGGGCTTTTATTGTAGGTGATTTTGAAATTTTGAATATACAAGATCCTAGTATATAGTGACTTTACAAATAGTGACTTTACAATGATGACTTTTATAAAAATATACTACAAAGGCAGTTCCTCACTGAGACTTGAAATATATAAGGAAATATTACTAGGAAATTACTGAAACCCATCTGTATTTTCCTTGGTGACTAAGCCATTGCTGGTCCATGTCGCTGTGGAACATACCTTGTTTACTACTGGAAACTGAAAAGAGTATTAAAAAATGTAATCACAACATTTGTTAACTATGAAAAAAAAGACTAATAGAATAAACCTGAGAATATATATACCTTAACAATATAGCCTTTACTCTGGTACTTCAAAAAAGAACACAGCCTGACCAGAAATATAACAATTGAGGCAGTAAGACTGCAATGCTACATTTCAAATGCCTGACAAACTTGTTTTCCCTAAAATACATGATCTGGTTCAAGGATTTTTTTTGTAATAAACAAAATCATCATAAGCAATAATAACAATAGTTTTAAACTGGAAAAAATGAAATAAACCATAAACAAAAATAGATATAACACTGAAATTCAATGACTCATAGGCAGCATTAAATATCTGCCTGCTATGTTACCTTATAATATGTAATTTTCACTAAGGTTTCTACATTATTTCAGTATCAGTAAATTAAGAAAAGCTGACACTTATTGAGTACTTATTGTTGCCAACACACACACGCACACACACACACACAAAATCTTATTTAATGTTTAGAGCAATCCTATGATGTAGGTATTATTATTATCCTCATTTATGTAGGAGGAAACTGGTGCACAGAGAGGTTAAGTAACTGTGTAAAGTTACACAGCAAGTGGGTAAAAGGGCATCAGTTTCTCTACTAGTTAAAAGAGATTTTGATCTTAAAATTATATATACAGCTCCAAAGAAATTTTCTTTAAACAGTGCAATGTTTTCTTCACAAACATGGAGAATAAATCATAACACTCCAGACTTTGGAAGGAGGTATCTAGGCAATCTCTGGAGGGGCCTACCGTATCAACTAAGGGAAGGTGGACACTGACAGGTGACCCCCTTCCTCATCTGCCATTAACCACTGAATCTACCATAATCTACCTTCTGTTCCTTCTACTCCACTGATAGATACTCCTCTTACCAAATTCATCAACAGTTTCATATTACTAAAACCAAAGATCCTTTAATAAATCCTTGTCTTCATCTTAATCAAATTCTCAACAGCATTCAACGTATTTGACTAGTACCTCCAAGAAATATTCCACTCTCAAGGTTTCCATGTCTCCTGTGTTCCACTAATAAGCACACTGTCAACAAAACTAAATGACTTCTAAATTTAGAGGAATTCAGGTACGATTCTGAGGCTCTCTCTGTTTCCTGCTCAACTAAGTAATCTCAGTAGTTTCCTGTGATTTAACTATCTCTGTGTTTATGACACCCATATGGGTTATCTCCAGTTCAGACCTCTCCTCTCCTCTATCCAGATTCTAATATCCTCTAAAATAGGGATGTCCAAACTTTTGGTTTCCCTGGGCCACACTGGAAGAACTGTTTTGGGCCACACATAAAATACACTAACACTGATGATAGCTGGGAAAAAAAAAAAAAATTGCAAAAAAATCTCATGTTTTAAGAAAGTTTACAAATTTATGTTGGGTTGCATTCAAAGCCATCCTAGGCCACATACGGTTTGCAGGCCATGTGTTGGAAAATTAGCATGCTCTAAAATTAGCATGCCCCAAACTAAAATCTTGATTTGCATACTTCAATCTGCCCTGCTTTCCTTGCTGTCCTCATCACCCTACATTATTTTATCAAGAAATAGTATCACTATCTACCAAATTACTAAGTCTCAAACCTGGCAGTCATTCTTATTCTTTTCCTTCATAATTATATACTCCATACCCAAGCCATCAGCAAGTACTGTCAATGTTCTTTCAAAAATATATCTTGAACGTACCTCCTTTGTTTCCATCTCTATGATCATCATCATAATTCAGGTAATAGTCCAGGTTACTATCTTTTTACTCTCACATATAATAGTCTCAATCTGAGCCCATCACTTCTTCCTCTAGAATATATCAGATTCTCTTTCTTTGTTCCCCACTAATCCAAGCCACTGCATTCTATTACTTGGGTTGCTGTACTCTCTAATCCTACCTCAAAAAGACTCCTGACTTTCACACTTTTAATTACCTACAATTCATGATTTTCAAAGCAACCAGAGTGAGGGTTTTTATTTATTTTTTTCTTCTTAAGTATAGGTCAGGTTATAACATTTAAATGGAATTTAGAATAAAATCCTTAATTTATTACCATGGCATAAAAGGTCCCACATGAACTGGCATACTCAGCAACAGCAAACAAAACAGCCAAGGTCTTTCCCATCAGGCTCAGTGTACAGCAGGTGATCAATAATTATTTACTGAAGGAGCATGCATTAGGGTTAATTCAGGGAAACTTACCTTGGCTGATTAAGACTGCTGTAATTGCCTATGAAAGTAGTCCCTTGACTAAATTTCTAATGAAGGTAGCCTAATTTCACTGCTTACTGAAAAGCATGTCCCCTAGACACTGTAGATATATATAACTCCAATCCAGTTCCTCAAACCTGAATACCAATACAAGTAAACAGTATTCACTTCTTACCAGCTTCCTTTTCTTTCAACTGCAGAAGAGCTGGCATTGGCGGATGAAGAAAATAACAATTTTCATGTCTTTGCTTAAATTCTTCAGCAGCAACGGGGTCTATACCTAGAGCAAACCAGGCAACCAATCCGTCTTCTTCTTGTCTTGGGACTTCCCCAGCATTATTACGTAACTCTTTTTTCATTTCAAATTCTACTCCAAGGAAAATCAAAGTGACCTCAGGCTGAGCCAAATAATCCTTTACATCTGTGTAGTACAACTGACAAAGCCTGACTTCTGGCTGTTGGGAACTTTCTTTATTGCCACCTAGAGTAACCAAGGGATTTAAATCTGAGAAAAGGATATAAACTGTAGCCGGATGGCTTTCTTTAGCTTGTAGCCAGTCAGAATTATTTCTTTTTTCACTTTTCCGGTCTAGTAGTGTCCTGCTAAAATAATTTTCACCTTCTTCCACTTCACTGCTTAGTAACCAAGGCTTTGTCCCACCGTTAGCATTAGCTAGTAAGTTGGTTATATGCTTATAACCCCAAAATTTAGCAATGTCCAGTGCAGTCTGCCTTGATTTGTTGACAATGGATCTGTCACACCTATAGACGAAAGAAAAAATAAAACAGGAAATAAACAAATGTAATTACAACAATAAAATAGTTCCAGAAATATAGCCCCTCTACTTAATGATCACATAGATTTTTTCTTTTAGTATATAATTTACAAATGGGAAAATTAAAATAAATAATCATAAACAATGAAAAGCTAAAGATAGGGGATATTTAAAATTTCTGGAGAATGATAAAATAAAGAAACAGTAAGTTTTATGTGCTGTGAGATATTAAAATTTTACAAGGGGTCCTTGGTAGTCATAGTGAGTAGATTTACATTTCCTATTTGGGAGAAAAATATTAGATTAACTCATAAATTTTCTTTGTTATAGGTATGAAAAGTTATTTCCTCAGTAAAAAAAGGTTAAGTTTTTAGTTAGAAATTATGCCACATTTTAATAAAACAAAATGGATCAGAATTACTTACAAACCCAATGATATACAGATGGCTACAAGAAAAATTTAAAAGAAAAAAAAAATGTAATCCAGAAATTAAACTACACAGCCCTTTAGGTAATACAGCCTAAAATGTTTACCCCTTTTCAAGTAGAAATTGGACAACATCTGGGTGTCCATTCCTTGCTGCATACATTAGAGCAGTCCAGCCATTTTCAGAAGTTTCATTGAGCAGAGATGGAGAAAGACTGAGTATTACTGTTAACCTGCCAAGATCTCCTTCTGCAGCTGAACAGTGAAATTGGGAAATTGTTTCTTGCTTTGGACTTTTTATAGAAGACATTTGTTCCTTAAAAAAAAAAAGAAAATAGAAATATATATCTCATATGCAATTGCTTTTAGTATCAATGATTGAACATTAGCTGAGCACTGATTTAATAATAGTTATGGTTTCTAAAACAGCATACTCTTTGAAAGGTAAATAATAGTCAACTGTCATCACAGCATACATTTCAAAACTATTATCGGTAGAGAATTTTAAATACAATTCAACATGGGGATGTATAAAATAATATATAAAAAGCTGTACTAATACAGAGGGGCCACATTCTTGGGAGAGGGAGTGAGGCAACAGCTTTACAAAGTGGTATTTGAAGTAGACTAGAGGGACTTCAATATGGACTAGCATGAAGGGGGTTAAAACAGATAAAACAGATAAAAGGCAGAAGTTTCTGGCAGACAAGTAGTATTCTCTTAGATTTTATGATCCCAGAAATAGGTCCCTGTCCTCAGTGAAATTATTATCATATAACAAATTATTCAAAAGCTAAGTTTCACATGAAAACAATTTATTCCTTTAACTTGCACAATTAATTCCGCAATCTATCTGGAACTGATTTTTATTTCTGGCGTAAGATAGGGGTCAAGATATATTTTTATCTCATGGGATAATCCATATGACTGGGCATTATTCTTGAAATCACCATGTTTGTCCCATTGCACTGCATTTATTATCCTTGTCCTAAATCAAATGATGATATATTTTAGATCTATTATTAGACATTGTTCCATTGGTCACTTTGTATGCCTTTGAATCACAGAAGCTTTTTAATCCCTTAACTTCCTTTGTCTGCTCTGTGACTGTTGTTTCAGTAAGAAATATAGAAAATAATTGTTTCATGCCTCTTAATAAATGTTGCCTAATCAAGGATCGAAAGCAATAGGGCACAAAAAGAACTTTGTGTGTATGTGTATAGAAGTGGTTCATATGTCAGTTGTCTATGAACTTCTCAAAGTATATTTTTTAAGGTATAAATTTTTATCTATAAAATTCTACTAAGAAAATATTTGGGCTTTTAACTAGGCGAATGCAATAAAACATTTAGGCTAAAAAGAAGGGAAGGTTATAATGCATAATTTGACAGCTGTTTTCTCTCGGGTTCTGACAGTGCAATTTTGCCCATTAATTTTACAGAAGTAGTGTGCACAAAATTGAGGTAAGAGTGAAAGAGATTAACTTTGCATCTGTTACCTTTCCTGTTTGCATCTTTCTGCTACTTATAAATAAATTGGTGAAAACTGTAAATAAATGAAATATACAAGAATGCAAATATTTGGATAAAACCTAATACTGAAAATCTGTTTACAACTTAAATTAGGAGTGACTTCTACATTAAAAAAACTTTCTTTTCTTTTACTCTAGGATTTAAGCATTCTCTTTATATTGCTATACTTACTCTAGAATAACCTGATAATACTCGTCATATCATCTCTTCTAAATGCTTTCAAAATATTTTGACTAACAAGAGCTATAACTTCTCAAGACTTTGTTTTGAAGCACTGCTACATGCTGACTTGTGTAGTCTCCTTTCCAAGTTGCCTTTCCCTTAAATTTATTTTCCATAAAATCTTATCACACAGGCTCTGTAGTTAGCTTTAAGTAATATTTCACTGTCTTGTGTTCTTAAGTTATGGTCATGCCCTTAACTTCCCTATAGGCCACTTCAGGTGACTGCAAAACTGTCTTCCAAAAATACAATACCATTCAGTAGTCCTAGTACCATTCAAATGCTCATGCATAGTGTTCTCAAGAGAAAGTGGGAAATGAACTTTTCCCGTAGCTTTCTAAGCAGAAAAGCCATCTATAGATAAAACCATTTATCCATTCCAAAGAAGCACACCAGATTTGAAATCCAACTCTGTTTACGCTTTCATTTCTCATTGACAAGTCCTCCAGAGGTAAGAACTTGAAGGTAGGCCGAGATTCAACTAGCTAAATGTTGCCCATGCTTCCCAATAAGAGCATGGGGTATTCTGAAAGGTAATTTAAAAGAATCATGGGTTTAAAGGGTCTTAGATTTTATCCAAACCAACATCCACCTTTTACTTATGTGTAATTCGGGGACCATGACTTGCTCAAGATTTCATGGTACAAGAGAGACAGGGCACATCTCAAAGATGGCTGTCACTAAAGTCACCGACCATTATTTAACGAATTCCACCTCCTTGGGCACCCACGATGGCCATTTAACCAACCGCCATCCATGCACAGTCTCTTTAAACAGTCAAATGCCTTGAGAGAGAATTTTCTTGCCAGTACTGCGTGATTCCTTTTTTTTATGTGAAACCACACCCGAAGCATCATTTTCTTTCTCTACCTCAAAGACGGAGCTGGAAAAGCCACCAGCAGCAAGACTGGCTGCGCTTCCCCTCCGCTCCTAGGTGCGCTGGCTGCCCAGCCACCGCTCCCGCGCTTGCACCCGCGTCCCTGCGCCAGGCTGCGTCACACGACCGAGAAGGGCCGGGCAGGGCAGCGCAGAGACAAAAGAGCACTGAGAGTTGGTCACTGGCCCTAGACTACTACCGACCAAGTCGCCGATGCTCCTACTAACCAAAAAGATGACCAGAACTGGAGAAAACAGGCAGTGGTCGAAGAACTAGGATAAACCCCACACTCACTCTTCTCGGTGACGGATGAAGCCTGTTTGACTTCCTGTGGAGGGCTGTTGCCCTCGCAACGCTTTATGGGAGATGTAGTTTGAAGGGCACATGCTGTGAGCAACCCGAGAAGGGGCGGGGCTTGGGGATGAAGACTTTCGGAACATTCCGGCAAGCGTTCCAAGCTAGAAGAACGACAGGCTTCTTATCTTGCCGGTGGGTGAATGGTTGGTTTTCTTCCGGATGAGACCGAGGTGTGTAGAGTGTGATGCTGGCTATGGAAAACTCTAGGTCTGTGGAAACAGTTTAAGTTTTCCATTGTTTCTCACCCAGCCTTTGTAGTCCAAAACAATGAAGCGTTCAAAGTATTCTTTCATGTTAAATAAAACTGGAGTATAACTGGCAAGTCATTCCAGTACATGTCTTATTAAACAAGTTATTGGCCTTTGAACCTCAATCTCATGTGAAAAATGGTACCATGTTTTGATTCCCACCTAGTTCAATAGTCCTTTAAAAAGTACATAGCAAATACCACAATCTCATCTTGGGTTGTTTTAAATAGGATAATACATGCAGAGTTCTTAGGACAGTGTTAAGTCTAGCCCTACTTGTAGTACCCACACACAATTCTTGCTGTTATTATTACTTTATTTCCTAAACTTTTCATGCTCCAATACCTACAGAAGTTACATGAGTCTGAGCTTACAAAGGTAGGTTTTGGCAGTTTTCTAACTTCCAGATTTTTCCTTTACTAAACTGTCTTGACAATTAGCAACAATTAAGGAGTCTCTTAAGATTGACCATTTGCTTCCCTCCCGGATTTTAGGCATTAGAAGCTTAGCTTCTTCTCACAGTTGTAAATGCCCATCAACATTGTACTTTCATAACTGCTCTTTCTAGCTTTGTCTTATACTTCTTTCTTTTAATAGTTGTCTTTAGTCTTGAACAATTTCAGTGACCAGCCAGGTCAGAAATACCAAGTTTTAGTTAACCAAAAAATGACCAGAATAGGGGAAACCAGGTAGTGGTTGAAGGACTGGGATAAGCCCCACACTCACTCTTTCTGGTGCTGGACGGGGCCTTTCTGACTTTCGATGGAGGGTCTGAATGGAATACTCACTTAGAATACCCAATCTTTGAATTCAAACCTATATTAAAGTGATAGATTAGTATAATGATCACTCACATATTAATCATTTAAATTAAACAGTTATTATTATATCTCTCTTTTCAGCCCTTCATATTGTTTTGAAGAAAATTCTAGATACCATGTTATTTTGATAAATATTTAAGAATAAGCTTTTTGGAATTATGAATATATATCTATATATCTGTGTCTATAATAGAAACGCCTTTAAAAAAGAACATTACTACATATTAGTACAACTTAAATTTTACAATGATTCTGTGATATTGTAAAAGAGACTTTCAATATCAAATTTCATCATCTCATAAATGTTGTTTTACTCAAGTCAGAACCTAAACAAAGTCTCTACATTACATTTGATTTTTTTTTTCTTTTTTAACAGAGAGAGAGAGACAGAGAGAAGGAAGAGGGCCCACAGCAGTCTCCATAGTTGTAGGTTACGTATTAGTTTTCGACATAGTTTTACTCCACAGGTGGGCACGGGGCTGCACAGGACAGGAACCAGGCTGGGGGCCTCCCACATGGGCCTGGGCAAGAACTGAACTGGGGGCACACACAGTTCAGCATATGGTTCCACATGGGACAGGGTGGTGATTTGATCTTTGGACCTGTAACTGCAAAGTGAGTGCTCAACCCCTGGAGCCATCCTGACATCCCCGCATTTGATGTTTTTTTAATCTATAGGTTCCCTCTAATTATTTTCTTGAAGTTTATTTGTTAAAGAATAATGATCATTTGCTTTATAAAATTTTCTACATTCTGAATTTTTCAAATGGTACTCCTGTGGTGTCCTTTCTCCTGTATTTTTTGTAAACTGGTTGTTAAATTTACAGGTTTGTTCAGATTGAGACAAGAAGATTTCATAGATACTATTTACTTCCCATTGCTTTACCTTAACAGTCATAGACTGTCTGCTTATCTTTCTTTTTGTGGTATAATAATTAGTTATTGGGTTCAGATGTTGCTACCTGATAAAGTTTGAGATAAAAAATCATACATTTTTTTCCCAACAACTTTTCGGTTAATAGATTTAACAGCCACTGATGATTATTGCCTAGGTCTGTTATTTCACTTAGAGTTGCAAAGTGGTGATATTCTAATTTGATTTTTTATTCTACATTTACTAGCAGAAATTTTATAGTAAACGTAAGGTCGGTGGGCCTCGGACAGAAGGGAGCCTGGGCTAGTGGAATGACTGATGCCATCAGTTCGGGAATGCAAGGTCGGTGGGCCTCGGACAGAAGGGAGCCTGGGCTAGTGGAATGACTGATGCCATCAGTTCGGGAATGCAAGGTCGGTGGGCCTTGGACAGAAGGGAGCCTGGGCTAGTGGAATGACTGATGCCATCAGCTAGAGGAATGCCAGCAAGCAGCATTTCCAGTAACTGCTGACCATACCTGCCAACCCGGAACCCGGATGTGCCTAAACCCGGGACTGACGGAGATGACCAGTAACTGCTGAACATTTCTGAAAAACAACTCCATATATGGAAATCGCCTGCTCCACTGCCTGATCCGCCTCTCCCCCACCCCAGAGCCCTATAAAAGTTGCCTTCCCGAGGCGTGACTTCTCGGGCCCCAATCCTGTTTTGGGACAGCGAACCTTGCCCGGGAGCGCTCCCATTAAAGGCTCGCATTTGTTTAGCCACTTGATTTCTCATTTTGATTCCTTAGAGTCAATAACTCTGCTTCATTAAATATCTGCAGTTTATACACAAACACTAGAATAAATGCACTATTTTCTCCTTTATTTACTAGTTTTCAGATTAATGAGTTCCCTAATATCCTTCAAGTTTTTAAGTATATTTACACACTCATGGATTTTGAAATTTTAAAATATATTTCATGTCATTGAAGATATTATTTAAAAATGTTTTTATAGTATTTATTATTTTGATGTTCAAGTTGTTTCTTCTTTGATTAGTGGGCTCCTGAGTTCTTTTGACTAAGCTACTATAATGTTTGATAGTTTGCATCCTTTCTGGTATGACATAGTGTTTTAGACTAATCTTGTAAATATTCTGCACAGACCTGAAATTAGCCCTTTCTCCAAGGAGGCTTGGTTCTTTTAGTAAGAAATGTTGTTTAGATACCATGGTTTTTATACTCAGGGTCCTCTTGCTAATGGGTTACTGAATGCTTCTTTACATGTATTCCTCTCATGGGGAAACTCAACAGACACAGATCCTGTTCAATAAGAGTTTACATTCCAAAGACATTTTGGTGTCAACATAGATATTAATGCCTTAAAGTGATGTTTCATTTTATTATATTTGCATTTAGAAACTTACAGTTCTTCAATAGCTATGAGACAATTAAAACTCTTTATTTTAGCCTAGCATTAGATACCTTCTTTAATATGGACCCAACATATATTTTTAGCCATATTTTCCTGAGTATCCTATATAAACTGTCTCTCTGATATAGACAAACTGGCTTATAACTGACCTAGGAGAACTCTTATGCTTTCCTACTTTAATACTTTTGCTTATGCCAGTTTTCCTAAGTTAAATGTTTTCCTTTAAGAGCAAATACTAACCATGTCTTAAAGCCCAACTTGAGTCTCTTTAATGAATCTTCTAGATCATTCCTGTCCATATGATTATTAGTTTATCACCAGTATCTTCTTGCTTTTGCCATTTCAGTGTATACTGGCCCATCTTCCAGTTACCAGTAATTGTATTTTTTTGCCTGAGGGCTTTTTCTTGTCACCCAAGCCCACGTTGCCCTCCTGCTCAGCAGATGAGCATGCCAGATAATTAGTATTACCTGGCAGCGGCTGTCAGCTAATGACTGACATGAATGAATATATAAATACCTCAGTCTTTGTCACCCTTTTGCTACACTGGCTACACTGTTCTCAACTGGCTGCCAGATTTTCACAGTGGAATTAGGTTGTTTTTTCTATCTACAGTGGACATTCGATTAATAACCAACATTTTATTGTCTGCCTTCCTTTCCTGGTTTCACTTCCTTTCTCCCCACTGTTATTTCTTCCTAGATAACCAATTGCTTGTGAATCTTGTCTCAGGATTTGCTTCTGGGCAAACCTAAACTAAGACAAGGATTTTCCCATCCTTTCAATTCATAACCCCTATTTCATAGTAGTTGTAGTTATCTTCCTCTGCATAGCTTGCGAGAATCATTATCTATCATTAAATAAATACCAATTACCACTCGTTCTGGAAGACACTATATTCTATTATGCATATAAGAATCAATGTTACTGCAAATCAATGCATAAAATTTGGATTGATTGCTTTTGAGTAGAATGATTTGGAATTCAAATGTGAAACCATTGTTTTTTCTCTGCTAATCATAGTATTATTTTACAAAATGTCTTATCTCTTACTATTACCAATCTTCTAAGACCTCATGGACCTTTTGTTATACTTTTTGGTTTTAACTGCTCTCGAAGGTTACTCTGTACATTTTTATTTGGTTGCCCTGCAAACACATAGGCTATTTTTTAAGATAGAAATATGCCAACTGCATCCTACAAACTGAGTGAAAATTAATCCAGTCATTTTTTCTCAACCAGAAAGAAACTTGATTTTATGGACAATATATAAATAAAAATTTATATTGATAATTTTAATTTGTAATTAATCTTATGTTATTTGGAATTATGCTTTATTCTCACCACACATTGATTGCTTAAAAATTTTTGTATTGCCTTTTTTCTAGTAAGTTGTAATTTTTTAAATTAAGATTGTCAGATAAAAAAATACTATAGTAATAACTGCTTTTCTTTTACAGAATGTAAAGTACTTCATGAGAAGCTTGTTGTTTATTTCACTACTCTTTTCCCAGGACCAGGAATATTGGGTATGTAGGAAACATTTGTTGATGTTGAATGAATGGCGATATTCATGTTAAGTCAAATACACAAGCATATTTTTGATGTTGTTATCATAACTGAGTAATTAGAACTTCTCAAATAACATTAAGCAGGCATGCATCTGACTTTCTGTGGTTATGTTTATTTGTGTATTTACTGAATTTAGCAAGGAAAATAATATCTATTTGTTTATTTCAAGTACTCATTGCCTAATGAAATAAAATAAATGGGGGAAGCCAGGATGGCTCAGCGAGTTAACATTTGCTTTGCAGCCCCAGGGACTGAGGATCAAATCCCAACACCGGCCCATGTGAATCCATACGCTAAACTGGGGTTTGCTTCCCTTGCAGGAGGCCCCCCAGGCCAGTTCCCACCCTGTGCGGCCCCCGCCCACCTGTGTGAAACAAAACTATGTCAAAAACTGATGATATACCATTATGGAGACTGCTCTGGGCCCTTCTCCTTCTCTCCGTCTCTTTCTGTGTGTCTCTGTCAAAAACAATAAAATAAATCTTAAACAAAATAGAATAGATGATAAGCGGTTACATGCTCTATAATAGAGTGACAACAAAGTGGAGAGCACATTGTGGGCACCCAATCTACATTTACAGAACAGCGTTAGAAAAGGTATAGTGCAGACAAACTGCTCACACATGTGTTTTTCTTCTCTTCTCACAGCTCTGCTGGAAAGAGGGATGGCCCAGGGTCTTTACAGCTAGACGTGGCCTTGTGACTGGTTCTAGTCAAATCCTGTGGATATAAGTAGTGCTCTTCTGGGCCAAAGTGCTTAAGAAACAGCACATTGCTCTCTAGACTTTTATTACATTGTTATAGCAATCTGCATATGGCATGTTAAGATGACTAGTTCACCAGGAGATATGACTAGCTTTAACCAAACGTGTGATAGAATTTGTATAAGCAAGAAATAAACCTTTTTGATGTAAGCCACTGAGATTTCAGTGTTAAGTTGCTAACTTGCCATAATCTATTCTTTTCTGAGTAATACAGAAAACAAGTGGTAACCTCTGAACTGACTTCTGAAGGGCTGGGAACAAAATCTGTTTGTCAGGGGTTCTTCCTTTTCTTCTTGCCAGTTTAGAACTTTGTCCCTTAAAAGAATAGGAGCAAGCATAGAGATAAAAGTAGATTAGTACTCTATAAATTCTAATGAGGTCTTAGAATCTACTAGGTAACAAATATGTCAGAAAAACAACCATAAAATCCTGATATTGAAGGGCCAGGTAGGCAGAGTATGCACAGTACTCTGTCAGCTGTCCCTGATTTGTCTGATTTAAGGCCTGTTGTGCTGACTCTTATAAATACATTTCTTCCTACTGAAAATGACAGCATGTAATAGCAGTTGGAAGAAATGACCAAAATAAAACACTTTACCCTTTGTGATGTGTGTATCCCCAAATGCTTTTTATCTTTAAATACACACTCATTTATGATTTTTATGGGTTCCAACCACTTTTGTTGAGTTTAATGGTAATTTCATCTGTTTTAGGATTTTCAAAAACAATTTTCAGAGTTTTTCACTCTTAGTAGTATATGAAATGACTATTTTTCACGCAAATATCAATTTAGTTGGTCTTCTATAAAGAATTCCCAAATAGTGGTTTATTCTTATTTACAAATGATCTCTCCCCTTCTGTTGTATGAGTTGTGTTTTATGAAGCAGCAGCCATGATATGAGGAGGGGTCTCTCTGATCAGAGACAAAATGAACATTGCTTGAAAGAGCAGCAATATTTCTGTGTACTCATTAATTGATGCGGTAATTTAACCATTGAGCTACAGCTCACTTTTCATATTTAAGTCACTTAACCTTGAGTTTTCTTTTTTAGAATGTCTAGGTTGATGGAAATTTAAATGGATTTGTAGCATTTAAAAATGTCCTCAGATCTTAATACAGCATGATATCCATCAGATTTCATATTCGGTTTTAGTTTAGTTATTTTGAAGCTATCAGATGAAAAAAAAAATCTAAATTTAATATTTTTCAATGGGTTTTTCCATCAGCATGTCAAAGCCCAGAGGAGCACCTAAATATATATATATATATATATATATATATATATATATATATATATATATATTTAGTTTTAGTCTTTTATTTTTCCTTAGGATATTTTTGATCCCAGACACTGTTTCCTTTAAATTTGACTGAGCTGTGATCATGGCTGTGACCTCTAGCCTTGAAAGAAGAGGAGTTATGCCTCTCAGGAGCGATGCCTCAGGCACTTTGCAGGGCTGCTGGCAGGGATTATTTCCCAGGCTGTGAAGCGATGACCTTCTGTGGAGAGTGAGTGTCTGCAGTGCACATAAATTCCTCATCTGTGATTGAGAGCCTTAGGTTTGTTACCTGCTTTATGAATCAGAGTCAAGTCCATTCTGTCTTATGGAGGACAGGTAATTTAGTGCTATATTTAAAGCCACATGTTATATGCTCACGTGTCAGTTAATTTACTGTTAGAGGTGAATATACCCTGCTTTTGAATATAGCCTGTTTTTGAGTCTCATGGAGGGTTTGTTCAGAAGTAAATCTGAAATTTTGAAGTGAAAAACTGGGATGACTTTGTTATGATTAGAGGGTACCTTACTTGTTATTTCTAAAAAAAAAAAAAATGCCCAACAGTCCTCTGTCAGCCATCCCTAAGCTTGTCTGATTTCAGTATCCCAAAGAGGATTTCTGTTGCCTCCTAAGCTGTCATTACAACAAGAATATAATGCTGATTGCTATGATATTCTCAGGATATGTTAAAAAGAGTAATGAAATTTAGAATGATTAATACATACTTTGTGAAACTGTGGGCTGGCATTTTGTTTTTATTCTCTGAACTGAACTGTTAGTCTGAATCCAATAAATGTCTAGTTTTGAAAAATTATAAAGACTAGTCTATCTCTCTGTCTCTCTTTTATTCCAAAAGTATTTACATATTTTTAACATAAAAAACTGATTTCAGCCTTGTGTATGATGATTGTGAACATTAACATCAAAAATGTGTCATGATTTTAAGAGTTTGTGACAAATCCTTCAGAAGCCACTTACTTTCGTGCTACTGTCTAGCCAGTTTCAATATAAATCTGACCCACGGAATTGTGGGAAAGCTAGAATAATTTAAGAGAGGAAGAGCTAAACCGCTGAAAACCATGTGAAATACTTAGCCAAAATAAGGAACTATTACAAAATGCTCCATCACTCCCCTATTTGCTATCGATGTAGACCTACGGTATAACTAAATAATTACAGCAGCTGTAATTCTGGTAGATATACCTACCTCACTCCACCACCTTACCCATAGAGCTTCTTCTTGACCAATGCCTACTTGATTTTCAAAACTAAGTTCATATGTGACCATCTCGGGGAAACTGAACTATATCCCCTTGTCTGCTTTCAGTACACACTAAATAAACCTTTCTCGTGATAGTTTATAGTATAGATATTTATTTATTTTTTATTCAAAAGATTAGGAGCTCCTTTAGGGATCAACTATCTTGTTCATCTTTGCATTCTTAGAAGCAACCATAATGCTGGGCATATGTTATACCCTCATAAAAGATAAATGAATTCATGAATGAATCAGGGAGGGAACTGAAGAGGGAGGGAGGGGCAAATTAACAATTTTGTTCAACATAAAACAATCTGTTACTGGTAGAAGGAAAATTTTAATCCACATCTCTGTGGTTCCCTGATGACCAATTGATAAGTATTCAGAAAACTAATTTTGTATTATTTTTAGGTGAGAAAGTCTATCTATTATATATCAACATTGAATATAAATACCGTACTGCTATGTAAATATTCTGTTTTTCTCCAGGCTTTAAATATTCACCTGGTAACCTTTTCCTATTGAAAGCTCATTTCTTTTTTTTTTTTTTTTCTTTAGAAAAAAAAATTCTGTTTTATGTAATGTCAAAGGACCAACACAAGTATGTAAAATATTGAAGTTTCTTTTGAAATGAGTGTGAGGATAGAGTGACTCATAGAAAGCAGGTTATATATAAAGGTAATGTATTTGATGATATTCAGATTCATTCAGCGAAGATCGAGTAAGTCAGAGCAGATTTGCTGGTTCATCAGTTGTGCTTCTTCTTCATCCTTATTAGTAAACTGTAACACATTTTACAGAGACTCATCATTTCCCACAGGGCACAGCTCTAGGTTAAGCCTAAAAAGCAACTTTCATTATAGATCATTCCTTGAAAGTAGAGTGAAACAATTACTGTATCTCTCTGAACATATTGACCAAACACTCTATTTTGGAATAGTGCATTATACTGGATTAGTTATTTAATACTTGGGCTGTTATTGAAACTTGGAAAAGTGTGTAGATGCCCTCTTGGGCTTATTGATGTTACAAATGAAACATCTATTCTGGGGGAAAAAAAAATATCCTCACCAAGCCTCTCAAAAGCTAAAATGTAGTAATTTCCCAATTGTTTTAGTTGTATGCAGTTTACAGTGCCAAGAAATGTTCTGAGAATTTACAGAAACTGATATTTATCCATTTGACTTACTTTAGTGATCATTATTCTGTGACACATTGATGTAACCAATTTTCTGTTCTGTTGATAACTTGTCTTTGAGCAAATTTAGATGTAAAATCATAGGGGCTCTTCTTTTGTATTTAATGTATCTGAATTTTCTTATTTGAAAAATTGGAATCAAATGCACAAGATCTGCGTTTTCATAGGGGACAAATCATAAAATCTTGGCTCATTTTTAGCCATATTGGTTCTTCTATGGAATCAAATAGTATCCTTAGGAATGGTTGACCCTTTTCTCCTCATGGTACTTAATTTTTGTCACCTTTCTTTGATACTGGGGTTAGGATATATATATATATATATATATATATATATATATATATATATGTAGGATTTATATATATATAATTTAAAACCCCTGAGTCATTTGAATATGTCAAATTTAAGTTATATAAATTAAACTGAATTTTGTGATTCTTCCTTGATCGTTTCAAACATAATTCAAATTAGTTTTTTTTCAGCTATTGAATAATTGCTCAATTCACAAGTTGAAATTTCTTTGTTTAAATGACATATATTCTTTATAAAATTAATAGTTTGAATGAAATTATTAGCATTCAAATCTCAAATTATTTTTTTCTTTCACTAAGTATTTGCAGAGTTGTTATACATTTACACAGATCATTCCATGGGATTTTTTTTTTGTTGTTTTTTTACGTTGTCATTTTTTACCTAGCTCCTCCAACTTTACCTTTTCATTACCAATGACACAGTCTAACTCATGAAGTAAAATTTCTCAGCCCCATTATTGAAATAGAAATGGTTTTAACAAATTTGACTCATTGGTAACAGTGAAAGAGATATATTGTAGTAATGGAAGTATTGGAATTAGACCAACAACATTTATTTATTAGTTGTTGCATTCATGATTTCCACCAATTTGTAACTTCAATAATTTAAGTAAACGGGATTATATGTAATACATACTTGATATGTGCCAATGAAATAATAGTTCATTATTTTTTTGGCACACTACATTTTATTTCTTCCCCAAAATTCTTTTTGCTTCCCATGTATTGGTATGATAACATTTGGTTGATGTGGCATTTTAATTAATAATGCCTGCCAGGGTTCAAAACATGACTCTGCTATGTATATGTACTGTGACTTTGGGTCAGTTACTTAGTCTATGTCTCAGTTTTATTATCTGAATAATGGACTAATTAATCAGTAGTAACCTCCTTATAGAATAATTAAGGGATTAAATGAGTAAATGTATATGAAGCTTAGAAAAATATTGCCATGCACAATTTAAAATACTTGGAATTAATTCTTAATCTAATGTTAAGGCCATGAAAGTAGAATATTTTCTTCTTGAAATGGAGTTTCATCAAATGACCACCTAGAATAAAAAAGTGAATTGCATGAAAAAAAATCATTAATAGTTTATTGTGGCTATAATGGTGGGGTTAGCAGAGAAGTAGGAGTAATCTCCAACACTATTTGATTCTTCAATGACTTAATCTTCATACTAAAGTTTATGGAAACTATACGTAACCATCTTTTCTACTTTTTTTAAAATAAATTTTTATTCCTCAATTACACTGTACATACAGTATTATGTTAGTTTCACATACACTACACAGTGACTAGACATTTATATAACTTACAAAGTGATTACCCCAATAAATCTAGTACCCATCTGACAGATACTGACATAGTTATTACAATATTCCCTATGCTGTACTTTACATCTCCATGTCTATTTTGTAAACACTAATTTGTACTTTCCAGTCTCTTCCCCCTTTTCACCTATCTCCCCAACTTCCCTCCCATCTAGTAATTATCAAAATGTTCTCTGTATGAGTTTGTTTCTGTTTTGTTTGTTCATTTGTTTTTTAGTTTTCACATATAAATGAAATCATATCTTATTTGTCTTTTTTTTGGGGGGGGGGTTATGACTTATTTATTTCACATAGCATAATACCTTCTAGGGTCATCCCCAGTGTTACAGATAACAAGATTTCATTCTTTTTTTATGGTTGAGTAATATTCCATTGTATATACTCATATGTTCCACTTTTTCTTTATCCATTCATTCGTTAATGGACATTTAGGTTGTTTCCATATCTGGCTGTTGTAAACAATGCTGCAGTGAACATATGGATGCATATATCTTTTTGAATTACCGGTAATGTTTTGGGTTTCTTCAGATAAAAACCCAGAGTGGCATTACTGGGTCCTTCTTTGTCTCTTGTCATAGACCTTGTTTTATGGTCTATTTTGTGTGGTTTAAGTATTGCTACCCTACCTCTTTTTTTTTTTTCTTTCTTTTTCATTAAATAACTTTTTCCATTTCTTTACTTTCAATCTGTGTGGTGTCTCTTGGTCTGAAGTGAGTTTTTTGTCAGCAGCATATGTAAGGGTCTTGTTTTCTTATCTATTCAGCCACCCTAGTCTTTTGTTTGGAGCTTTTAATCCATTGAAAGTAATTGTTAATAGATATGTAGTTATTGCCATTTTATTTTTTTCTTATTCTTATTAAAGAAATCCCTTAACATTTCTTGTAATACTGGTTTGATGATGAACCCCTTTAGCTTTTTCGTGTTTGGGAAGCTTTTTATCTCTCTTTTAATTTTAAATGATAGCTTTTCTGGGTAGAGCGACCTTAGTACTAGGATTCAGGGGTGGCGAACCTTTTGGCGACTGAGTACCAAAGTTTATGAAATAAGAGTATACTCGCTCGACTCGCGTGCCAACCCGTCGAGTGAGATAGAGGTATCAATTATTTTTATGTCTATAAGAGGCATAGGATGTTTTTATAACAAAAAACAATAATTCTGCCTGCCAAAATAATTGCTCCGCGTGCCACTTTGGGCACGCATGCCATAGGTTTGCCACCCCCGTGAATCAAGGTCCTTGCTTTTTATCACTTTGAATATTTTCTGCCAAGTTCTTTGGGCCTACAAAGTTTCTGTTGAGAAATCAGCTGACAGTCTTATGGGAGCTCCTTTGTAGGTAACTAACTGCCTTTCTTTTGTTGCTTTCTCTCTTTTGTTTTTAATGTTTGCCATTTTAATTATGATGTGTTGTGATGTGGACCACTTTGGGTTCATCTTATTTAGTGCTCTGAACTTCCTGCACTTGTATATCTATTTCTATTGCCATGTTAGGGAAGTTTTTTGTCATTATTTCTTCAAATATGTTTTCAATTCCTTTCCTGTCTTTCTTTTCTTTCTGGTACTTCTGTGATGCAATTGTTGGTACACTTGATGTTGTCCAAGAGGCCCCTTAAACTATCCTCATTTTTGGGTTTCTTTCTGCTTTTCTGTTTGGCTGTTTTCTGCTACCTTATCTTCCAAATCACTGATTTGATCCTCTGCTTCATCTAATCTATTGTTGATTCCCTCTAAAGTATTCTTCATTTCAGTTATTGTATTCTTCATTTTTGACTGGTTAGTTCTTTTATACATTTTCTGTCTTCCTTTTTATATTTCCTATCTCTTTGTTGAAGTTCTCACTGAGATCATTGAACATCCTTGTAATTAGTATTTTGAATTTGGAATACTTGTCTCCATTTTATTTTGTCATTTTTTTCTGGAGTTTTATTCTGTTCTTTTATTTGGGATATATTCTTCTGTTGTGGGTTTTTTCTTTTCTTTCTTTCCTTTTTTTATTAAAAATTTTTTTTTAGGCTAGGAAGGAGTTATAGTGTTAGCTGGTTCCTACTCTTTGTGGTAGGCATAGATTATTCTCATTTTTCTAAGCCTCTCTACCAGCTTAGATAGGTTGAATGACTTCCCCCATGTCACTCAGGTAATCTTAGTGGCAGAATGTATAAAATTAGCCTTATATTTAATCTTTTTATTAAATAACCATTTCTAGTTATCAAAATTATGAAATATGATATGTTTTATTTTCAGGAAATGAGATTTAAACAAAACCAAATTTGTATCTGAATCATATAAAGCCATTGATGTTATAAAAATGACCAACAAATAGGAGTGGTGTTAAAAATAGCTTTTGGTGGGGAAGCCGGTATGGCTCAGTGGGTTAAGCACTCACTTTGCAGCGCCCGGGACCGGGGATCGAATCCCAGCCCCGGTCCGTGTGGAACCATATGCTAAACTGGGGATTTCCCCCAGTTTGGTTCTCTCTCTGTCTCTCTGTCTCTGTCTCTGTATCTCTCTTTCTCTCTGTCAAAAATTAAACAAAAAAAAATTAAAAACAAAAAAGCTTTTGGTTATACTAATTGGAAGAGTAAGAACCTTGGCATTAGGTTTTCATAATATAGAAGGAGAATATAAAATTTGTTTCAAACTTTTTCTCAAATGATATATTTTGAAGTCCTATATTTATAGTTTTTAAGTAAAGCATAGATGCTGAAATTATAATAGCTTTGAAATATATTTTAAGAAGAAATATGTCTTTCAAATGAATCTGTTGCCAATTCTTAGAAACATGGAAGAAGTAGTAAGTCTACCTTTTTGTAAATATTATGTATAAAGATCTTTAAAATCATCAGTGGTGGGATAACGTGAAAACTAAAAGGACTTATTTAAAATATAAGCTTGTTAGCAATATTTAAATAAACTTCAGAATAAAATATTGACTTTCATACCCACTAGCTTTATTTTTAATGATAATCTACTTGAGACATGCACTAATCAGTTTTTGTCAGGTTATACTACGTACCATAGATGCCATGGTAATTCTTAGGTATGGACTCTGCTCAAAATACTCATATATAATGTAGCTTGCTGTGGAGAGTGCTTATCTCTAAAATTGTATTTCATGGGTAATATCTTTATCTTTTGGTGTGTTTATTATTGTACAGGATGCTAACCTTTTTGTTGTATCAAAATTTTCCCTGCATCTTTTGTGCCAACAAATTGTTGGTGTTAAGGCTTTTGGCTTCAAAAAATTCCACAAAAACTAGTATGAATACAGTGGAGGAAAGGGGGTTGTTATGTGGATACAGTGTAACGCCGTGGAAACCGTGGGCATAAAGTACTGCTTGCTGGGCTCTTGTAGGATTGGAGGACTATCCACCTCTCTCTTGCTGTGTTTTTTTCTCCTTTTATTTTCTCTCTGCATATCTTTCCTTAATTTCTCTTTGCAAATGGACATTTCTCTGTTTTTCCATATTTTATACAGAATGGCAACCCCATAGCTCTTGAGTTTACCTGTTACCACTATAAAAAAAACATCAGAGAATGAACTATCTTTTTCTAAATTCTCATTCTGAACTCCCAGGAGAGATAAGTACTGTCTAGTAGGCTATGACTGACCAGGATCATGGAATTTAAATCTCTGTGGATTGGGGAGGTAGGAGGGGAAGCACACAAAACTGGGTTAGACAGACAGCCCCCAAACTGTGTATTATGTTAAATTTCTTAGTAAAAAATAAGCAGGTTTAAAAAGAATTTTATTTTTTAAAAAACAATAATAAATTCCTCATGAATATGTTCACAAGAAGTTCTCAGTTACTTTTCTTTTCTTTTTTACTGTTTGATAAGAGAGGAAGCACACTAATAAAGCAACTAGCAGGTCAGTTTTTTTAAAAAATTGAGAAAACATTGGCTAATAATATTACTTATATATTATGAATATTAATTAACAATATTTACAATAATATATTAATGTCAATAATATTAATAACATTATATCTGTATTATAATGTTTCAGTTATATAACATTATAATTTAATATCTGTACACACTATAGTGTTTTTACCAACACAGTTCTAGTTTCTATCCATCATTGTATATTTGACACCCTTTAACTATTTTGCCTTCTCTCTACCTTTCCTCCTTTCCACCAATTTGTTGTCTATATTTATAAGTTCATTTTTGTTTTGTTCTTTTTTATTTTATATTCCATATAAGTGAAATTATGTTGTTTTGTTCTTACATTTCACTTAGCATAATACCCTGAAGTTCCATCTATGTTGTCCTATATGGTAACATTTCATCTTTTTATTCCATCATCTATCTATTTTATCTATTCATCCACTGATGAACACCTAGGTTTTTTTCCATACTTTGGCTTTGTAAGTAGTGATGCAGTGAACATAGTGGTGAGTATCTCTTTTTGACTAAATATTTTCATATTCTTCAGATAAATACCCAGAAGAATTGCTGGACCATATGGTTGATTCTTGATATTCTGAGAACTTCCACACTGTTTTCCATAGTGGCTTTACCAATTTACAATCCCACCAAAGGTGCACAAAAGTTTCCTTTTCTCCAAATTCTAACACTTATTTCTTGTCCTTTTTTTTTTCTTTTAAAGATTTATTTTACTGATTTTTGACAGAGAGAAACAGAGACAGAGAGAGACAGAGAGAAGGGGGAGGGCCCAGAGCAGTCTCCATAGTTGACATTAGTTTTCCACATAGTTTCGCTCCACAGGCGGACACAAGGCTGCGCAGGGCAGAAACTGGGCCAGGAGCCTCCCACATAGGCCCCGGCAAGAACTGAATTGGGAGCACTCCCCAGCTCAGCATGTGGGTCCGCACAGGCCGGGGCCAGGATTCGATCCTCAGGGCTCCAAAGCAAGCGCTTTACCCGCTGAGCCATCCCAGCTTTCCCATATTTCTTGTCTTTTGATAATAGCCCTAATAACAGCTGTGAAGTGATATCTCATTATGTTTTTGATTTGCATTTTCCTAATAATTAGTGATGTAGAACAGCTTTTCATATGACTATTGGCCATCTATATATCTTCCTTGGAAAACTATTCAGATCCTTTGCCCATTTTTTAATTTGGCTGTTTTGTAGAGTTGTATGACTTCTTTATATATTTTGGATATTAACACCTTATCAGAAGTATTATTTGCAAATATCTTCTCCCATTTGGTTGGTTGCCTTTTTTGGATTTGTTTTCTTCATGGTTTCTTTTGCTGTGCAGAAGCTTTTTTCTTTGATATAGTTCCATTTGTTTGTTTCCCTTGCCAGTGGAGTCAAATCACCAAATAATCCTAAGACTGATGTCCAGAAGCATATTGCCTATGCCTTCTTTTATGTATTTTATGGTTTCAGATCTTACATTAAAGTCTTTAATCAATTTTAGTTGATTTTTTGTATGATGTAAAATAGTAGTCTATTTTCATTCTTTTGCATGTGGCCTAACATGTCAGTTTTGAAGCTGTTAAATTGTAAGAGGAATAAGTACTGGGTTTATTCCGGAGTTCTTTTAGATACTTGTGCCTGCCTTACCTAAAACTCAGTATTAGGTCAGTGCTTCAGCTACACAACTAGCCATCCCACGTAAGACCCATAGCTGCTGTAAATGATGTTTCCATAGAATGAGGGGAAAAAAAGAAAGCCTTGATATTGTTTTCAAAAACAGTATTTTAATTTTTCTCAGACTTTAAAATACTAAATTTATATGATATAATTTCAGTGTTATATTAAATTTTGGGAAATTTTGCTGTACTGGTAAATCAGATTAAAAATACAACGGCATTATATTTTTTCTTCCAACTTTTTATTTAGGAAGTTTGTAACCCTATGAAAGGTTAAAAGGATAGAAAAATATTCTTCAACTAGATTCATCAATTTGCCACTTTTGTTTATACGTTCCTGCATGTATGCTTATTTTTTTCTTCACTTATTAGACATGGTTTATTCAATTAACATAAAATTACTTAATTCCTCCTGAAAAAACTTCATTCTACTTAATTTTTTTGGAGGGAGTATTGCAACCACCTCTTTTTTGTCACATACATAATGCTCTTGTAAAATATATGCCTCAATTAAATGTGAATAACCAAAAAGTCTCAGGGGCCTCTCAGTCACCTAGTATGTACTTCTTTTATGATGAGAGGCTTATTGCAATGTAGATGTAACTTTTTCTGTTGCCAGAAAATCTTTATCAGTAGCTTGCACACAAATTTTTAAAAATTCTATATGAATGCTTGTTTTCCAATTTGCACATGATATTTTTATTTCTATTTCTGTATTCTTTAAAGTGATTTCAAGTCAACAGCAGGTGGCAGTGCTAGCAAAGATTGTGACTTTTGATATATAAGCAGCTTGGAAAGAAATATATCTTTTAAATCCATAATTAATAATCGTTAAATAGAAACCTACATTTATTGCCAATTAATTTTATTTTAAGAACTATTTTAATAATTAGTTGAAAATTGTACGATTTTATTTTAAATAAAAATATTGGTTTAGAGACTGAATTTTGTTTTAACAGAAAAGCCAGCTTGTGTTTTCCCTGCTTTTTGATTATTCTGTTACTGAATACTTACAATAGAAAGGTTATATAGTTTGAATCCTGTTAAAAGTATGCAGAAAACATGTCACAATAACATCATTTATTTTTATTGATGCAAATGTGGTTATTTTGAAATTTTTTGGCAAACTTCAAGAAAGTGTTTATAACTAAAGCACCCTGTATCAATAGGGTAACACATTTTAGAAGGCTTAAATTGTTATGGGCATTTGTGGAAATAACTTAAAATATACTCTTTAGTTACATTCTGTTTCATACATCATAATTTTATTGTGTTTTTCTCCTTTTACTTTTAGAGAAAAGGAACCTGATAAATGAAATAATTTTTGTTTTCATTGAGGTGTTTGATTTGCTTCTTTTTTCATTTGTTGTGTGATTTTACTAGTAACAGTGAAAGACTTTTGAGGATGACATAAAAATATGTAATGTTTCTTATATATTAATAGATGTATATGTGTATATGAATTACTTATATATTGCTTATTTAAATATATGCTTATATGTCTATGTCATCTAGAGATTAATTAACAGCATATTAGTTGATTGCTATTATTAATTTAATTTTACTTTTTAAGAACTCAGAACACTTAAAATTACGATGTAATTGAGAAATCAGATGAAGAAACTGAGGCCCAGGAGAGATTTCATTGAAGGAGACTTAATAAGTGTTGAAAGACCTTGCTACATTGGTTTTTGCTTCTCAGGCTGACTCAGAAATGACTCAGTTGCAAATCATTATTTTATTTATTTATATTCTACAGACTCCTGCGTTTTTGGCAGGGTGGCCAAAGGGGCAGGGGCAGGTGGGGTGTGTCATTCACTAGGTCCTATATTTTATTAAGAAGAAACTGATTTTAACAAATATTTTATCTCCTCCAAGAAGCATGTATTTTAGCCTCTTAATTAACCGGATAGTTGACTTCATGACCCCATTTGCTTAATGTATAATTAAAATTAAACGAGTCTTTCTGAACCCTAGTTTCAGTGCTTTTTAAGAAAGACCCTATGCAGTGACAGCTATTATTATTCATACACTTTAAAACTCATAAGTGATAAAATGACAAGATATTTAAGTTACATTAGAATAAAACAGTAAGTCATCAGGAAACTTGAATAGGATACAAAGACTCTTAGGTGTAATCCCTGATTCCCAAGGAACAGCTTTTTCCTTGAAAAACAAAACAGAAACAAACCTTGAGTTTTTTTCCAGTATTACATGAGAACTAGGAAGTGATATGGAAACATCCTCTACAATGTATGTGGGATATATCATTTTGAAATAGAAACACATTGCTTGTTCTTAATAAAATATCAATGGTTTCCTGAAGTTATTAACTCCAAATTTTTGTACTTTTGAAATTTTATTACAATGAAATGCTTAATCATCACCCCTTTAAAACATATGTTTTACAAGCAGTAGCTCTTTATTGGGCGGGAGGGGTGGGGAGAGTGGGGCTTAGACAAATTACTATTTCTTGAAAATTCACAGGTCAAGTGCACAGTCAAGTAAAAGTGCCTTAAAAATAGAACTTTATCAAGTTTGGCCTGTGGTAATCTATGTTTTAAATTACAGCACAACTCATTCCAAATCAATATAATGAATTGATTTGTAAACGTTTCATGCAGGACTGCTTTATTTGGATTTTGTCTTTTGAATGTGTGGTGCAGTTAAAGCATCTTTTTTTCCCCTTTGCATAATTAAGTCTATGTTCTTGACCTTTCACTGAGTTTAAACTGGGTTTAAAAGGCAGAAATGCATGTTAAGACAAAATTACGCACATCCATTATTCTTAGTCTTATAAATATTGAAAGTTTTTGTTTTTTTTTTCTCTTGGTGAGAAATAGAAGAGAAAATAAAGCTGAAACCCTGACCTTTAGTTCACATTTCTTAGGATATTTTATTTCAGGAAGAAAATTGAACTTACTGCCCTCAAATGCTTAAGTTGCCTGAATACACAGTAGAATTCTTTATTTTTATAGCTATGGTAGTGTTTAAATTATGGTGTATGAGAAAGAAAAGAAAGGAACAAGATAATGGTTTAAATTTTGATAAATCTGGAAAGATTTTGAGTTAATGTACGAATGGAAAGAGCTGCATGGAAAGATTAATTTAACTAACAGCACAGGGAACAGTGCCGTCTCTGTGCCAGACAATGCTTTAGTCCCCTTTAGGTGTCTTTCAGTTTTGCAACAATCTGAAAGGTGTTTTATTACTTATTTACATATAAGGAAACTGAAAAGTTAAGTGATTGAGTGTATGATTAAAACACAATTCTCCATAATGATGCTTTTGGCTTTAAAAGCATTGTGTTGCTTTGTCTCTTACTGGTTTTTTGTTACTAGGTATATAAACAGGAATAAATTCAGTTCCTGCCTTCAAAAAATACACATGGTCATATATTGGGAGAGAGAGCCATTCAAACAAATAATTCATGTTACCATATATTAAGTCCCAATATATTGTAAGGGAGGGAATTATTTCTGATAGAGGGAGCTAAATGTGTAATCACTGGGATGTGAAAAGGTACAGTGCTGAAGAAGTAAAAGAGATTTTGAAGGGCCTGGGATTTTATGCTAAGTAATTTAGGATCCCTTGGTTACTCTGCTTTCCAACAACACCCAATATTATTTTCTAAATGGTTGTTGGTGCCAGTGGATATAATAATTTTACTTTTTTTTTTTCTTTGACAGAGAGAGAAAGACAGAGACAGAGACAGAGAGACAGAGAGACAGTGAGACAGTGACAGAGACAGAGAGAGAACTGAACTGGGGGCACTGCCCAGTTCAGCACATGGGTCCGCCTGGGCCTGGGCCAGGAGCCGATCCTGGGTCCCCAGCGCTGCAAAGTGAGCGCTTAACCCACTGAGCCATCCCGGCTTCCCCTAGTTTTACATTTTGCATGTAAAATAAAGTGATCAGACTTCTGTAGGCGTTTTTTAAGACAGGATATGTTTGAGCACGATATTTGTAGTACCCATTGACAAAGCGTATCCAATTCTTTAAAAAGATACACTTATAAAGTAGATTCCAGTTGTCAGTGTTTATTATTTCACAAGTACTCACACAAGAGGAGGTACTGATAGTATTCACTTGGCAACTTCCTATCAGATTTTTCAGTTTTATGAAATATGAACAAAGTATTTTAGATAATGTATATGGTTACATTGTAAGAGAGATGACTTGTAGGGTTATAGATTCTCTGAAAATATAATTGCACATAAAGAATATTTTTGGAACTGGCAGTAACCTTAATGTTCTGAAGTATGTATTTGCTGTCAGCACATCTGACACATTGATTGAATTATAGAAAGAAATCTATGGGTTGAGAATACCTTGCAGGGGTTGGTGATCTTTAAATGCTCTGTCTTATTATTAAAAATAAATTATTGTTATTGTTTTTGAGAGGTGAGAAAAAGAGAGAGAAACACACACACACAGAGAAGGGTAGAAGGCCCAGAGCAGTCTCTATAGTTGTACACCATTAGTTTTTAAGACATAGTTTCATTCCACACGGGAGGATGTGGGACTGCATGGGGTAGAACCGAACTGGGGTCCTCCCTCACGGGATATGAGAAACTTTGCCACCATCCTGGCAGTTACTAGTTGCATGCCACAGTTCAGTGTGTGGGTTTGCTTGGGCCAGGGCTAGAATTCGACTCCTGGACCTTGTGGTTTCAAGGTAGTCACACAAACTCCTGAGCTATTCTGGCATCCCCTGGACCACCCAAATTTTATTTTTTAATTTTATTTGTAATTTGAGAATTGATAGACACTTTAAATATTTGTAGCATCATTCTATACACTATTTAACTTCAGGTTGGTGAAATTATATTTTCTATCTCCTCAAATGTTATTAAATAAGGGATTTCATACTCTCTTAAATGCTTTTTTGTGCCCTTAATAACATAGTTGTATTTTGAAACAAAAGTTATTGATTTATAGATATATGTATAGGTTCTGAAGTACTTTTCTGACAAAAATATGAATGTAATATCGTTGGAATTTGAAACTCATACAGTGCTCAAATTATACTTATCTTCAACCTAAAAATATCTTAAAATATGTAGCAGTCACCCTGGAAAGAAAAAAAGATATGGAAATGTAACAATGTTTCTTATAGACACTGCCAAATGTTCAGTTTAATGTAGTTTATGTTCACTACAGAGCAGGTATCATTTTCTCTGGTAGCAGTGTAAACTTGGAAATAAAGCTTATCATTAAAACATCGCATTTTAAAAACAATTTCTAAACATGAAACTAATAGGAGATTTTAAGCCAGGAAATGAATAAGCAGGCTTTCTTTTTATTAGGAATGTCAAATTAAATAAAATTAGAAAGATAACAATTGGTCACTATTTTTTTTAAGGAATATAATGTTTCCCAGACAATGAGTCAATTAAGTATAAAGTGTATGTGTGTTTAATCTTGCTATTTCTTAATGAAGGACAGCCACATTTCTCCTTTTCTTTTAAAGATACTGTCCTTATCATTTCCATGCATTCCCCCCCCCCCGCCCCCCCACACACATAGATATATATATGAACAGGCTCAAACAGATTCTAAGTTGATTTCATAATGTCAAAATCAGGAAATAAGAACTGTGAAGCCTAATGATGGCCTTACTATGAGTTGTTTTGTGCCTAGGAGGCAGAATCTTAAATTCTTATTAGCTTGTTAATATGTCAGACATAATCGGAAAGTAATTATTGTTCCAGTAACCTCAACTCTTTATATTTTTGTTTTCTCAACAATGTGAAGAAGTGTGAGCTTAAATTAATATTTTGGATTATAAAATCACATATTTCAAGATGTAGAGTGTGTAAATGTCCTTATTTTAATAAAAAATCAAATTCACAAGATGGAACCTTTCAATAGCCTTGAATAAATTGCTCCCAATGAAGCAGGTCCTGAAATGCCCATAAGAGGGCGCAAAGGCATAGTAGAAATGAACAAACCCAATCCTAGAATGAGAAGCGACTGAAAAGTTTATCTTTGTGACTTCAAAATATTTGACATTTCAGAAAACATTCAAAGCTTCCAAAGCATTTTTATTGAACATGACATGAGTGTATGTATGCTCATCTGAGTGTGATCCCACTTCTCTTGATTTCTTGAGCAAGTTGTCA
>PVKE010004157.1:39456-66691 GCA_004027555.1 Craseonycteris thonglongyai
GGGGGGGGGGGGAATTAAGGATTAATTTTTAGAATAAGAGGCTTTGAAACAATTTGAGAAAAAAGGCAAAAATGCTATAAAATGTCTTCCAAATACAAAACAGAGTTTCTGTTTATTTGTTAATTTGGGATTAAAATTATTTTCAATTTTAGATGATGTAATTTGGTGGAACATAGCTATAGGTTGATTCTAACAGATTATTTGATCCTTTGTAAATTTTAGGAAACAAATACAATCTAAACAAAACAAGTAGTGTAAAATTAATTTAAATATTAATAGCCTGACAGAAGGAACAAACAAGGTGCCTATTACAGAGCAGTTGTTTTAATAAATTTTTGTTACTTGATCTTAGTTGGCCAATTAGATGAGATGGAATTTTGTTCAAAATATCTTTTGTTTTATGATGACCTTAAAATAAATTGAGAACTGTATCTTCTATTTCTTGTAAGTGATATGAAATAAAATAAATGTTGGACATTTAGTTTTAAGTCTATATCTGAAAGAAGTGCTTTAGATATAATCTCTTTGGTGATTTCATGTTAGCTTTTCAAAATAAAATCAAGTGTAGAAGTGAAATCTCACAGGAGATTTTAAGTCAGTGGAAACATTTTTTGTTGTTGTAGGATGTCATCTATTAAGAGATGCCTCCAAACTCACAGCGTTCCTCATTTTTTCACCATCAGCATCTTAGAACCACAAGAGGCCCCTAAATATCACCATCTTTCTTTCTATCTAGATTATACCCTAGAAATCTCATAGTAACAGTACCTTTCTAAGTATCTCTGCAAACTTTTATTACACACAAATTGTTAACAATGAATTTTGGGGGTTATAAAATAATCACTAAATATTATAGACTTATCTGTGAATGTTAGACATTGTTGAGGTCTGGGCCTAATCCAGCTTATAGTCCAAGCTTCCAGTTTCTGATTGAGATAGGGAAAGTGATCAGTTTACAAGAGAAAATTAATGGTCTTACTCAACTCTCAAAAATGTATATTTCAACAATGGTTGGGGAGGATCTATTTAGACTCAGACCCATCTCAAGACAACAAAAGAAAAAAACATCATTTTATAAAATGAGCCAATAGGATTCTAAACATAGAGAATTATATTTTTGCAAAAAAAGTAAATAAAGATATTAATCCAGATTTCATACCTGAAGGAGAGAGAGGTCTGAGCATAATGTGAGGGACAGTTAAGTAGTCATCTCAAAAAGATCATAAGATTTTTAAGTTATAAATTACCAGAGAAATCTAGGTCCTAAATTTACACCTTATCTATAAAGATGGACTGTTGACTGGTGTGTGTGTGTGTGTGGGGGGGGGGATTAAGGATTAATTTTTAGAATAAGAGGCTTTGAAACAATTTGAGAAAAAAGGCAAAAATGCTATAAAATGTCTTCCAAATACAAAACAGAGTTTCTGTTTATTTGTTAATTTGGGATTAAAATTATTTTCAATTTTAGATGATGTAATTTGGTGGAACATAGCTATAGGTTGATATTTTAGCTCTAGTGCATTTATTCAACATTCTGTTACTATATGCCAGGCTTTGGTCAACCTGTTGCTCTATTTTAAGACCAATCAGTTTTTAGTACTTGGAGTTTTGGAAAGATGAATTTATCTTTTCTTAGATTTTGTGTGTATTTAGAAGACACCAGATATCCTTGTACTATATTAATAAACATTCCAGTAATCCTGCCATAATTTCTGGACTCTACAGACTTGAATATATCTCAATTATGAAAGGCAGTTATGTCTTCTAATTTAGTGTTGATATGGGTCTTTTGTGGTTCATTATGCTACATTGGTATTTTTCATAGTAGTCGAATTAATTTTGTAGCTCAGCTGGACACAGTTGTTGCTACTTTGACATTTACTGTCAGGTGGCAGAGTTACATTTAAAAAGAAAAATTGCCACATTGGAAACAAAGAATTAGTGTTTAAAAGGAATTGTTTTATATTGTGACTTAATCGTAAGGCACTAAGGACAGCAAAACCTTTTTAAATTCATTCTTTAACTGTGGTAAGGATTCCATGCCACCCTTCAAAGACAGTTTGATATTTATCTTCTTCAAGGTTTCAAGAGAAGGAAAATCTATAAGCTACTTTGCTGACCCTTCTGAACATGGAACTGCCCTCATACATTTATACAAGAAAGAATGAAGAAAAGTCCAGTTTGACATGAAAATCATCATTTGCAGTAGGTCATTCTGAAAATGAGGGGGTGAGTGCAAATTTTTTTTTTTATGAAGATGAATGACCTCTCACAGCCTTCACATTCTCCTAAGTTCTGCCTGAAATCATTATGATCCTGTGAATATAAAATGAAAGGACTTCAAGAACAGCTGTCAGGCAATGTATATAATTTTGGGAAAATGAGAGGTTGAAAGAAACTCCTAAATATCCTCCTCTTCTTCCATTAAAAAACATAAATGTCATAACTTTTTTTCTGACTTCCTTTTAGTCACATCTGTTTCTCCCAGATCACTTTCTGCCAAGCACATGCCAGTGCACACAACTTAGGTCATGACAAGACATGACTTTTAGGTGCAGAACTCTGAGGCTCTGTGATAGAAAAGAGAAGATTAAAAAGAAAAAAGAAAAAAAATGCTTACAAAGTGAATGAGGTTGGGCTAGGCCTAAAAATCTGGACTGTTTATCTCAACCCTAACTCAAACTGATATGCTAAGGGTAGGATGAACAGCTGCTGGGTGAAGGCAATATATTTAGAAGACAAAGCATGGAAAACAGACTCCTGGCCCTCTGTGTGACACTGAGGCCTTGCTCTGTTATGTCTCAGGGATAATCTATGTTCCCCTGGCCACATGCACCATAGTTTGGAGCTTTAAAGAAAACAGGAAAAAGCAACCAAAGCAGGAATTACATTTTAATAAGATGATAATTTTAAACTGCTTTCTCCAGAGACGGTCTATTCAGAAGTTTTGTGGATATGATGCTATTTTAATGAAACCAGTATGAGAAATGCATCATATTACTGCATAATCAAGCTGTGATAATGTTTCCATTGGATATTACATCAGTGTTCTGTGATCTGCTCTGATTCCAGATGAAATTTAGGTGTTGAATACAGACTATGAAGTCCAAAATTATCTGGATCTTGGTTACTTTATTCTCCCCTAATGTCATATGTTGTAAATTTAGACTTGTGGGGCATTCTTGCTGCTAGTTTTCAGATAACATGCATTGATAGTAATTGGAAAATATAATCTGTTTTAGATGTGTGCATCCTTGCTTAGGGAATTAGCATTTTGGTTGGGGGGGGGTACAGGGTGAACTTAAAAATATTGTAAACAGCATCTATTGAAATTGGGCTTCCTTTGAGAGAGGAAGTTTTACTTTAAAAAGTTAAATATTTGAATTATTTAAAATAACTTTGCTTTTAAATCTCATTGTTTTGCATGCATAATCTTGTACTGAAATTGTATGGAGTGAAATTAGTGTTATAAATGAATGCAAGTCTGGCTTAGGTTAGAGATGTGTTACAGACTAAATGTTAGTATCCTCTGAAAATGCATATGTTGAAGGCCGGAACACCGATAGTATTTGTAGGTGGTGCTTTTCAGAGATATTTAAGTTCAATGAAGTCATGAGATTGGGGCTTTTATGATGGGATTAGTGTCTTTAGAAGTGGAAGAGAGACTAGACCTCCTTCTACCACATGAGAGCTCAGGAAGAAGGCAGCTTTCTAGAAGCCAGAAAAAAGGATCTCATGGGGAACCAAATCTTCTAGCACCTTGATTAAAAACTTCTTAGCTTCCAGAACTTTGAGAAATAGATGGTTGTAACTTAAACTGCTATAAGAAATTACTATAAACTGGGTGGCTTAAGTTGACTAAGGAAGGATAAGAATATCAAAATGATTCTAAAATTTAAACTATTACTCCATTAACCTCTTTTATGAAATGTACTGCTGAACGGCCTAGCTACCTCTGATAAGTTCTTTGCAGCCATGGACCCACCCTGACAGTTTTAGAAATTATCCATTCCTCATAGTTTGTACTTTGGAATTGGCCTGCTTTCTATTTCACAGCCAAAATTTTATATAACTTACTGCTACATCCTGCCCCCATTTTACCTAAATTCAAGTCATCACCAGGTATCATCCCAGTACCCCAATATATTTTAATTCTGACCATTTGATTCATGCCTACCTTACTCCAGTCTACTATCATTTCTTGACCTGATGATTGTAGTCATCTTCTTATTGGAACCCTACTTCCACTCTAACTCCACTCCAATTCATTTTATTCACAGTAGTCAGTATCACCTCTTTTTATTTTTTAAGTAATAGATTTGGGTTATTTTTAAGCAGTTTTGCACTTAATAGAGAAAATTGAGTGGAAAGTACAGAGTCCCCATATACCTCCCTGACCCCAACAGTTTTCTCTGTTATTAACGTCTTGTATCTTTGTGCTATCCTTGTTACAATTGAGAAGCAATAATTGAGACACTATTAATAACTAAAATCCATATTTTATATGAGACTTCACTATTAATGTTGTACGTTCTGTGGGCTTTGGTCAATGTATAATGACATGTACCCACCACTAGCATATCATACACAATAGTTTCACAGCTCCAAAATGGCCTGTGTTATGTTGATTCATCCCTCCCCCACCACCCTCTCTCAACCACTGATCTCATATCCCTCTTTCTTCACTAATCTGAGAATGCAAATCTAATATTCGAACACATTATTTTATAACTTATCTGCTTATGATGCAGAACAAAGTAGTTATGATATTGTTAGGACCAGCAGCGCATCTTTGGGAGCAAAAATTAATATAAGACACTGTCTTATTTTGGGGGAAACAGGGTAGTATAAACTCCTAGCAAAAGTTTTTTTTTTTTTTCCTTTTTCTTTTTTAAGATAAAACTATTTTGAGGTTTTGGAGAAAGGTAAGGACCCTCATGCTATAATAACTGACATCCACCCTATCACATAATTCCTAATAAACTTCATTGGCTTCATGGGTTCTCTGAAGCCACACTAAGAACCCTTGTCCTAAAGAGAGAACAATTTCTATATAATTCTTTGTACTACATGGAATAAATGACTAATTAATTTTTTTTCAGTATTAATTAAAATTAATGTGCAAAAACTAAAAGTTTACACCATCCTACCTGGGATAACAAAAATAGTAGAAGAACAGCTCTTTTGGTTGTGAAGAAATGGAATTCAATTTTAGAACAAATTTGATGAATGTGTTTTTTCTCTGGGGTCTGTGGATTATTCTTACCAGTGGTTTGAATTTTTCAGGTTGTCCAAACACTCATAGGTTGTAAAAAGCAATTCTCATTCTATGGTAGTGAAAGCCACTTCAATCTGTGCTGTTTCTCATTTGCAGTTTCTTTTCTTTTTCACTTTCACTGTTTTAATTTTTTTAACTTTTTCAGTTTTTCTTATAAATTATTGTTTCTGCAAATGTGAAAGTATGCTTCTAAAAAGAAATGTTCACTAAGATACTTGAATTCATGAAAATACTAGGATTGCAGACCAAGAAAACCCTTATGTAATAATGTTGATTTCCTTTGCTTGCCCATCTCTTCTCTACCAGGACCCCAACAGATTCCACAGCAGGTTGGTGAGAGGTCCACAACTCCCTGCCCCTCCCACAGTCACAGTCTGCTTTCTGGAGCTTGCAACGGAGACCTACGGGCTCCATGAATGCTTGGATTTCAGCAAGTCCTCCCAGCTCCATGTGTTTCTGATGAGTTTACCTCTGTAAGACAGGCTTATAGGAAAATAGCCCAGAGAGCTCAGATTGTCTTGCTAGTAAGACAATTGTTTTTCATTCACCTTATCAATATAACTAGCCAAGACAGTGGTCTTTAAAAATGTCATATTTACAGCTCCTTACCCTTTAAAAAAAAAAAAAAGAAGGCATCAGGACAAATCCCATTATGCTTACACTCCTGTTTATTGAAGTCACCTTGAGAAGCCCCAATATCTCCTGGGCTCCGTAAGCCTTACATAATCCTAATATGACCATATTGTTCACTTCTACTCCTTACTCTGAACTCTTTCACTGTGCTCTTAAAATTTATCACCAAAATCTGAAATTCTGGATTTTTTTTTTTTTAAACAATATCCTCATCTTTTCTTTCACCTTTTTTCTTTAACTGAGAGTTGGCCATTCTTGAAGACATTAATTCTCCTCTAGTTCTCTGTACTGATGGCTATATTTATATATCATATCCCATGTAAAGTGGAGCCTGGAGATAAGAAATGTGTCTTCCTGTAACACTGTCCCTTCTAGACCACTGTATCTTTCTGCTCCCTCCAAAGACAAGATTCTCTGGACCACATCTCTTCTTGATAATGTTCAGACCTCCTATACTTTATTAATTGAGGATTTGAGCATCTAAAGCAGTGGTTCCCAGCCTTTTTCCATTTGTGTACCCCTTTTAACCCATTTCTATAAATTATACCCCTTGTTTTTAAAAGCTGTTTTTAAACACTGACACTTTTGTTCCGTGCCTGTCTTAATGTAAAATAGTGGAAATGAGGTAATAAGTTAGGAAAGAAAGATCACTACACTAAAAATACAAACCACGGATTTAATTTTACAGTATTTGTAACACAGTTAAATATTGTTACCAATTATTTTTTTGTGTACCATTCAGGGGGACTGATGAGTTAGAGCACTCTTTATTCTTGGTGACTGATATCCATGTGGACAGTCACACACAACACGTGTTCTCAGAACTCATCTACCTCACTTTTCCTGGCCACACTATATAATTCACATCATATCCAAGGCTTTGCCATTATGACTAGGTGCCTCACTTTCAAAATACAGATTTTGAGCATTCTATTCTTTAACCAATGGTATTAGTTTCCTATTGATGCTATCATGATATCAATGGCTTAAACAACTAAATTGTTTTATCTTAAAGTTTTAGGCCAAAATCAAGGTAACAACAGAGAAGCAATCCTTCTGGAAACTCTAGGGTAGAGTATGTTTCCTTGCCTTTCCAGCTTCTAGAGCCCACCTTTTCTTCCTTCCTCTCTCTTCAAAGCCAGAAGCATAGCATCTTCAAATTTCTCTGTGACTTTCACCCTCTATTTCTGTCATCACAAGTCTTTTCTCTGTCTCTGATTCACCTGCCTCCCCCTTGTAAGGGCCCTTGTGATATCTTAGGCACACCTGGGCAATCCAGAAATATCTGTTTCAAGATCTTTAACTTAATCACATCTAGAGTCTGTTTTGCCATATTTGGTAAGAGTCACAGGTTCAGGGGATTAGGATGTGAACATTTTTAGTGGGCTATTATTTCCTCTACCACATACTATATTTCTACGTTACTCACTGATTCTCTATTTCTAACATTATTTGATTACTTTTGTATTTAATCCATTTAATGAACTACTTATTCATTACCTATTGCTGTCTCAATGGACTCACTTTTCTCCATTTTATATTCTGTGGTGCTTTACTACAATTACTCATTTCTAGACACACTCAGTACCTCTCCCCACTTCCTCCTTCTCATATCTATCTTTTGTTATACTCCTCAGGTTGTGTCTCTGGTTAAACCACCAACTCTCTGCCTACCTACTTTGCACCTGCATCTCAGCAGCAGAATGTGGCGGGAGGAAAAAAACAAAACGTATGTACATACACACACACACACACGCACACACATACACACACACACGGAAGATCATTTTTATCCCCTTTTTCCTGTTTCTTTCCATGTGGATGGACTTTAATAACACACTGTCCTTTCTTTCGCTCTGCACTAGAGCAGATGTGACTTTATCTACTTGGGAGATTGAAAGGGGGAATTGAGAGCATTTACTTTGTCCTGCTGGGGATCTGATTATCTGCAGGTAGTGTGAGCTCCCCACCTCTGTGCTATGCTGCTGCGAGAGGGTCTGATCCTATGGGGAGCCTGCAGTTTTCTAACATTGACTATAACTGGGTTAGCAGATCTAGCTAACTGTGGACTTCAATATTAGGAAGTACACTTACCCACAGATATCAGACACATTTTCCAAAATCAGTGTTATAAACAAATAAACAAAAAAAATAAAATTTGGTTTCTTTTTGCTTGTTTCTTACTTTTTTCCTCAATTGAAACAGAATTTGAGTATATTATTTGAGTGTTCCCAAACTCTGACCATTACACTTAACATAGATTGCTCCCTTTCACTCTCTCTTCCCTTGCTCTGCTTTGTTTTTCTTCATAATAATTACCAACACTTTATTTATTTGCTCTGTTTTCTCTGCTAAATGTATGCTCCATGAGGGTAAGACATTTGTTTTAGCTATATTCCAAGTTCCTGAAGTGTTACTTGGTTCACAATATATATTTCTTGAATTATTATTGAAGGAAAGAATGTGAGAACATTTTAAGTATCATCTGAAGATTCAATTAGAAACTTTAAATTTTTTTTCCTTTAATACAAACATGCCAACTCTCAGTTATTCAAGGTAGAGTTAATTGATTTGGAGATTCAACATGGTAAAAATTAATAATAGACAGTTTCTATGTAAAAAATAAAAAAATCCAGTTGGCGATATAATGAGAATGGTGGTTACATGGCTGGATACTTTCTGAATAGCCCTCATATACCTCAAAACAAATGTTCTGTATACCAGAAAGGGTTTATTTTTAATGGAAGTATATAATACTGACATTTGTCAAATATATCAAACATATTTCAAATTGTGTTTACCTTAACTTGAGAATATTGTTTCCACTTGTCAATCAGAAGTGTAGAATACTAATTTGAATGCTGGAATCTGAGCCAAAAAGCAGAGTAGTTGAAGAAATCATAAAGTAGAAAAAAACAATAGTTTCTTCCTTACAGAATGTTATAGGGGAACAAATATTTGTTTGAAAAAAATTTTCTTTTTTACCGTTCTGAGCTTAAGTGGATTGAAACAGTGAAAGAAAAAAAATAGTCTCTTTTGAAAGCCATGATGAAATTTGGTTCCATTAACAAATGGTTAGAGAAATGCTGCTAAACAAGAGATACGTTTACCGTATTTGAAGTCTTAGAGTGAAAGATGTAATCGATATCTACTGTTTCTCTTTTCTGATAATAGGCCCAGGTTTTCCTATCAGGAATTTTCTTTCATCCACTTATTTCCCTTGCGATTCAGTTGGGCCTGATTGCTCTTCTAGATATAGGGGGTGTCATAAAGATCAGGCTTGTATGATCACTGTATTCTATATCCCTGACACTGGTACAGGGATGAACTGATACCCCAAGCTCTCTTCGTTAATGTTCATGCCAGAACTGTATTTGAAACTCTTGGAACAAAGTGTACATTTTAGCTGGGGTTGATTAACTTGAATATAAAACTGTGGCTGCCAATGACCATCTTGCTGAAGGCAAGTAAAAATGAAAATCAATTCTGCAAAAGATAATTTTCTAAAATTAAATTTACCAAATGAACTTGCTGTGTGACAAAGTTACCAGGTTACCAACATCTTATTTAACTACCTGCAAAGGTTACTGCAATTCATACTTGGTGAAATGCTTTTAAAAACTTTTGGAGATTCTTAGTTTTTTGTTTTTTTTTAATTTTTAAAGATTTATTTTATTGTATTTGACAGAGACAGGGAGAGACAGAGAGAGACAGAAAGAGACAGAGATAGAGAGACACAGATACAGAGAGAGACAGAGACAGGGAGAGACAGTGAGAAGTGGGAGGGTCCAGAGCAGTCTTCATAGTTGTATGTCATCAGTTTTCAACATGATTTTGTCCCACACAAGTGGTTGAGGGCCATGCAGGATGGGAATCTGGGCTGGGGGCCTCCCACATGGGAGGCACACCTCCTTGAGCCAGGAGCCTAACCCTGGGGGTGAGAACTGAACTGGGGGCCTCCTCCATGGGAAGCACACCCCAGTTCAGCATATGGGTCCACATGGGATGGGGCTGGGATTTGATCTGCAGTCCCCAGGGCTGCGAAGCCAGCACTTAACCAGTTGAGCCATCCTGGCTTTCCCAGTTTTTATTTTTTTTAATAAACATTTATTTATTTAATTTATTGGAGTGACTTTGGTTAATATAACAAAATTATATAGTTTTCAAGTATACAATTCTACAATACATCATCTATATATTACATTGTGTGTTCACCATCCAGAGTCAAATCTCCTTCTGTCGCTATTATGAGTATTTGACCCATTTTCCTTCTTCTACCACCCCACCCCCACTAACCCTCTGATAACCATTAAACTGTTGTCTGTGTCTATAAGTTTTTGTTTATTGGTTACTTTCAGTTTTATATCCCAATCTACGAGCGAAGTCATATAGTTCTTGACTTTTTTTGTCTGACTTCACTTAGAATAATAATCTCAAGATCCATCCATGTTGTTGCAAATGGCATATCTTTTCTTATGGTTGAGTACTATCCATTGTATTTATGTACCACATCTTCTTTATCCAACCATCTATCAAAGGGCATTTTGGTAGTTTCCACATTTTGGTCACCATGAATAATGCTGCATATAAACATTAAAAAAAATGCTATAGTTGGTGAATTCTAGAAATCATAGGGACATTTATTCTTCTTAAAATATATATTTCATATTTGGTGAAATCATGGTTTCATCAAAACCAGTAGCACTTAATGTGATATTTTTTCATTTCTCTTTGCTTTAAATCTTTTAAATTTCATTTTAAATTTCATCAACATCTTAGCATTGTTAAGATTCCTCTGTCAATTTTCCATGTGCCATTTAAATCTTAGTTTATTTCTAAAAATAATAAAATTTAATATTTGATGTGATTTTTTTTTTCCTCTTGCTTTCTAGTTAGTTTATACATTAAACATATAATTTTTAGGATTTTAAAAACTGATCTTCATTTTGAATCTCCAAAGTTTTGTACATTACTGTAATAATCCAGTAGTTGTTTCTGATCATTGTAATTTCCCTAATACTGTTTTGAATAATTTTAAAATTTTAATTAAAATCTCTTGGTAAGTGTAAGGTTTGCAGAAGAGAGATTACACACTGAGTTCTGGTTTAGTGAGAAAGTTTATTAGAAAATGGCTGGCCTGACTCTGAAAGGTGGAAAGGTGGCGTCAGCACCTTTAGGGTGTTGCGAGAGCATTCTTAAAGCCCCATACCAGGAAGTCCCTGCATGTATTCTGATGTGCCCCTCATCCTCTGGCCGCCAAATTTCCAACTGCTCTGGGGTGGGGGTTGACCCTGTGGCTGAGCCACCTGGGCCCTAGCACAATAGTTCCAGGAACTGGGTTAAGCCTGACCAATTCGAGCACAATAGTCCCAGGGATGGGTTAAGCCTGACTCACTTGATAACAGAATGTACGTGGTTGGGTCAGAATTATAGCACTGGGCAGGACCAGAACAGGGTGCTCAGTAATTCTCTTTTGAACAAGTCCCCTGGGCCTGACAGTAAGTTATTTCCAAGTTCATATAATCAGTTGTTTATTGTGGGAAACCAGAATAAGTTTTCATTTCTCTTGGATTTTATTTTATGTCATATTATACTTTTTAGTTTCTACCAATTCCTCAGATGGTACATGAGCTTACTCTACTTCTAGTAATAGTTTACAAAAATCTCAGCAAAGAAATTATTATTAGATAAATTTATTTTCATGGAACTGATTTTGGAAAAAATATTTTTCAGTGGAATGACCTAACATCCTCTTTCTACCACCAAGGAGAGACTTGTTATAGTGAATTAAATGCAGAGCTGAGAGATAGCAACAGATATCTGACAATATCATTTGCACGCCTGCATCCTACTGTGCTGAAAGATAGAGGTTGGAGATTGTGTTCCCAGGCATCAAAACTGTAAGCAGGAGAATAGCATATGGAAAGTATATTGGGATCAGCACCTCTGGAAGTGAAGTGTGAAGGAAGCTGGTGGGACAGAAGAAGAAGTTGGGGTATAGACAATCCTGCCCTTTCTAGTGACTGGAATGCTTTATGCTAGATCCAACAGATGGTTCAGAAAGTTAAACTTCACTTAATGTGGGATAACAAGTAAATATTAATTGACTTATAGTCTTTTCCCCTGGTCCTATTAATACCAATTTGTGAAAGTTTCAGCCCTACACTGTTCAATGAAAACTTGTCAGCAGTACATTGCAGTGTTGCCACATGAACTCTCATTAAAGGTGGAAAACTGGAACAATTAAGTTTCTTTCGAGGAGCATCTTGCTTTTAAAAAGCAACTGGTTCTCTGTTGCCTTAAGTCTACAGGTAGACATATTGATGGTGGGAGGAATGTCATGGGTAGGGATGGCCTTGAGATTTTAGATTTAGATTTATCCCTTGAAGCCATGTGTATTTTTTATAATTTTGAAGGACATATTTTTTTCTTGCTTTTAAGCAAAAGGACTGGAGGAGAAAAACAGTTTGATTATTCAAATTAAAAATGGAAAGACACTCATGTGTGTCATATTTTGACAATGAGGGTCGAAAGGATAAATATACCTTTTATATTTTCCCAATGTGATAATTGTGCTAATTATAACTTGAACTGGGAGAAGGCATTAGTTGATTGATGTTTAAAAATAAAAAATTGTTTGGCAGATCGAATAAGCATTTTTCTATGTTAGTTATTGAAGGGAAACAAAAATAATTAGATTTTTTTGCCAAAAGTAGAACTAAGAATTGTGCCACTATCACTAGCATCTCTACAAATTTGTAAATCTGAGTATGTATGTGATTATATACTCTAAGGAGGCTGACCATTGATACATATTGGAAACAACATGGTATTAGCTCATCTTAAAACAATCTCTCTTAAAACTTCCTCTCCAACCCAGTTTCTCTGCAGCAAAAGTCCTCAAAAGACTTATCTGCACTTCCACACACCCCCAATTCCTCTTTTTGTATCTCTCTTACACTCATTCTTCTTAGATTTTTGCCACTCCATATCTCACCAAAAAATTGCTCTCATCAAGGTCAGGTTGCTAAATCCAATTCTCAGTCTTCACTTACTTGACCTATTAGCAGCATTTTACACGGTTGATGAGTCCTTTTTCCTGAAAATTCTTTCTTCACTTAGTTCCCAGGACACCACATGCTCCTGAATTTCTTTCTACATTACTACTGTATATTCTTTCTCATCTCTTTTTTTGGTTAGTTTTATTCATACCTTTTAGTGTTATTTTGGCCTAAGGCTCAGACCTTGGACCTCTTCTTTCTTTGTCCTCACTATGTTGACGATCTCATCCACCCGATGGCTTAAATCTCATCCATGTATTGACAATTACCAAATTTAAATCTTTGACCCAGACCTCTCCCCTGCATCCAAAATCATATATCCAGAACTATTTCACAGTTCTACTTATATGTCTAATAGATATTTCAGAGTTAACATGTCCAAAATAGATTTCTACTTTTTTCGTCTCCCAAATTTGCTTCACTTATGGTCTCCCAGTATGAGTTAATAATGACTCTCACTTTCTGATTGCTCAGCCCCAAAATCTTGGAGTCATATTTGGCTCTTTTCATTCTTTCATAGTTTATGTCCAATCTGTTAGTATATATTACACATTGATTCTACCTTCAAAATAAATTCAGAATTTTTCCACTGCTCACAATCTTATTTGTTACTAACTCAGCCAAACCTACCAACATCTCTCACTTAGATTGTTGTAATGGTTTCTTAACAAGTCTCTCATGTGCCATACCTGCCCTACTCCACTGTATTCTCGAATACAAGTCTGAATAGTCTTGATAAAATGTAACCCAAATCATATAACTTTTCAACTCATACTCAGCAAAGCCTACTATTCTCTTTATAGTGGAAGCAAAGGCCTTACAATGTACTATGTATTATTGAGCTCAGCCTACTATGATAAACTACCATAGACCGAGTAACTTAAATAATAGACATTTATTTCTCACAGTTCTGGAGGCTGAGAAGTCCAAGGTTAAGATGACAACAGATTCAGTTATTAATGAAGGCTCTCTTTCTGGCTTGTGGATGGCTGCCTTTTTGCTATATCCTCATGTGGCAGAGAAAAGAAGCTCTGGTGTCTTTTTTCTCTTATAAGAACACTAATTCCATTGTGGGGGCTCTACCCTCATGATGTCATCAAAATGTAATTTCCTCCCAGAGGCCCTACCTCCTGATACCATCACTTTGGGCAGAAAGGTTTAATTTAGGTATTTAAAAGACAGTTAACTAAAACATTCTTAAGTTATTTAATGTGTTAAAATATATTCCATCATGGTAATAATCTGAACACAAATTTTATTTTCATAATTTGACCTTGCACTTAAATTAATGTGGCCCAGCTTTTAAATATGAATAGTACATATAAAGATATATTGGGATCCAAAGTAAGTAAATTATTTTTAATTAAAGCCATTTAATTAATAGTAACTTAAATATAATTAAAATTTTAAAAATCAGGATAACATTAGTTTAAGACATAATATAAATTATCTTTTTGTATCTAGAACTGCCAATACTTAGTGTACATAAAATTAACCATGAATGTCAATATTTTCAAAGTCCACAGGATAAGTTTTTTCAAAATGTGGAAAACTAAGATTTTAACATGCAGTCCCACATGCTTGTTTTCTTAGGCTAGGAAAATAGGGTTTGCTTCTCAATCGAACAAGTATGAAAACTCAGGATTATATATACCTGCTGATTTTGTGTTGAAGTAGATATTTGTTTCAAGGACTCATTGCTATGGCCTCTCTGTGTGAAATTCAGTACCTAGCTGTACGGTTCTTTATTAGCTAGAGTGGGTGATTGTCAAAGTTATATTCACTTACCTTCAGTTTGTTGGATCCAGCTGTGTTCTCCTGGTGATTACCTGGGCAGTTCTGTTGACCCTTAGCCTGCTCCCTGAAGATGCTGTGACTGGTGTAAATGCCTTATTATCAACTCTCTCTGCATTGTCTCCATATTGCCCTCCCTTAACCCCAGGCAAGTGTGAAAGCTTTGATGAATTGCTTAGAGATTGTGTGTTTCTGATTTTTTGTTATAGTGAGTCAAAACAAGTGTCTTAAGGAGATCATACTCTAGTTATAATCCCAGTCAGTACCATGTTGGGTCAACTCTTTTAAGTGTTTAAAGTATTTATCTCCCTGTATTTTCTCCTTCTTCTTATGCAGGTAAAAGATTATGTGCTTCCCTTGCTCAGAGAAGGTTTATGAAAAAGCATATATATAAAAATTATGGCTAAAACTTAATTGATATCCTCTGTATGATAGGGACTTTACTAAATACTTTATAGATGGGAACTCCTTTAATTATCACAGTATCCCTATGAGATCGATCAATACCATTATTATTGCTGTTGTTCAAACGAGAATAGAAAACAGCAATGACGATATAACAATTGTACTATGTAAAGCAGACATCAAACGTAGGCATTATCCATGGCACTTTCCATTCTAGTGAGGATTTCCAAAGCCATAGTCACTTAAGAGGGTTAAAATTGGTGTCCTGGAAATAGAGAGATGGTCTCTGAGAGAAAAATAACAAGATAGGAGGGGTTTTTCTTGTAACTAAGGTGAGATGCCCTAGAAGCAGCAAGAACTTGTCCTTTGCTTCTTGATCCAGGATTAATATGCTAAGGCAGGGTCATTAAACTACATACAGCCTTTTGGGCCAAGTTCGTTTGTAGCCCATTATACTTTTTTAATAGACTTTAATTTTAGAGTAGTTTTAGGTTTATAGCAATATTGTACACAAGATGCAGGCAGAGATTTCCCATATGTTCCTGCCCTCACACATGCACAGTCTCCTCTGTTGTCAACATGCCTCCCATGAGTGGTACGTTTGTTACGATCGATTAGCTTACACTGACACATCATTATTACCCAGGGTCTGTAGTTTGTATTGGGGCTCACTCTTGGTGGTGTACATTCTGTGGGTTTTGTCAAACACATAATAACATGTATCCACCATTGTAGTATCATACAATGCACTAAAAATCCTTTGTGCACGACCTTTTCATCCCTTCATTTCTCCCACCCTAGGCAACCACTGATCTCTTTACTGTCTCTATAGTTTCATCTTTGCAGAATGTCATATAGTGGAATCAAATAGTATGTAGCCTTTTCAGATTGGCTTCTTTCACGTAGTTATATGCATTTAAGATTCCTTCGAGTCTTTTCATGGCTTGACAACTTATTTCCTTTTAGCATTGAATACTATTCCATTGTCTGGATGTACCCCGGTTTATTTGGATATTCACTACTGAGGAACAAGCTTCCAAGTTTTGGCAATTATGAATAAGACTGCTATAAACATTTGTGTGCAGGTTTTTGTGTGGATTTAAGCTTTCAACTCTTTTTGATAAACACCAAGGGAGCATAATTTGCTGGTTTGTGTGGTAAAAGTGTAGTTAGTTGTGAAACCTACCAAACTGTCTACAATTTTGCACTCTTACCATCAGTGAAAGAAAAGTTCTTGTTGGTGCATATCCTCTCTAGAATTCAGTGATGTCTGTGTTCTGTTTATTGGCCACTCTCATAGGCTTCCCATTTTGTAATTAAATTTTATTGTAACACAACCTTGCTTACTTGTTTACATATTATCTGTGCTTTTGCACTACAAAGGCAGAGTTGAATAATTGTAACTGAGACTTTATAGCTTACAAAACCTAATTTACTATCTAGCCCTTTATCAAAAGTGTTTGCCAACCCATGTACTACAGGGTTGCTGTTACCATATTTAAGTATGACTATTTTACATCAAGCTGATATTCAGAAAATGTTTTCTTATATTAAAACTGTTGCAGTATTTTAAGAGTTATGGATTAACCTAATTCTTCAACAGACTCCTAAGGCTTAATATTGTTTTTAAAAGTCATGCATTATTTTGATTTCTAGCCACATATCTTTATTTCCTAGAAGTAATATTTTTCAAATAAAATTATTTTCTTAAGTACATAAATTCAAATAAAGGTTTACTTTTAATATATATTTTAGCAGTCTAACATTTTTTTTTATTTGGCATTCTCTATTGCCCTCTCATCTTTTCTAATAAGCAGTTATTCTTTTTTTTCCCCTGACCCCAGTTTCACTGATTCGCCCTCCATGTAGCAATTTAAAATAGTGCCAAGGAAAGACGCTTGTCCCTGTCTTGAATCTGTCAAGCTGTTAAGTAGTTTCTTCTCAGGTGTCTGCTGAAGATGAAGCAGGTTTTCAATAAATGTGTTTCAGGGACTATTTGGCTAGTTTTTCATCATTTTCAGTTATAGTAGGGTCCTTACCAAGCAGAGGTAAAAATTTTGCTCTTTGTGCTCTAAATATTATATTATGCTGCCAAATTCCCATCTTCACATATATGTGTATTAGTAACTTCACATGTATTTGGTACAGGCAACAGTTCCCACAGAATAATTTTTGTTCTAAATGTAGCTTGTATTAGCAAAGTTGCTGCTGGTGCTTAGAAATTAATTCAGAAATCAATGTCTGTAGTATAATGATTTACCATTGTTTTTGAACCATGTTGTATAACCTAAGAGTATTAATTAAGAATTATGGCATTAAGCCAAATACAATCTAACGAAGTTTCATATTGCAGCAAATCAACCAGTTATCAAATTATTTTGAATATAATAAACATTTTCGTGTTTTCACATTAAGTTGTGATACTATTTAATGTACTCTAAGGGCTTGAATCATACTGATACCACATATTAGTCTACAATTTTGATCATAGTTTAATAAATAAATAAATAAATAAATACTCTTTTATGAATTTTTGAAAACTAACAAGAATAATTAAAGTTAGAAACAATTGAATAGATATAAAATTGAAGTAGGTAATGCCGGGATAGCTTAACAGGTTGAGTGCTTGCCTTACAACTGTGAGGTCTGGGGATTGATTCCCAACCCCAGCCTGTGCAAATCCATATGATAAACTGCAGTGCGTAACTGGTAACCACTAGAATGGTAGCAAAGGTTCCCGTGTCCCATGCAGGAGGCCCCCAGTTCAGTTCCCACCCTGCATAACTCCACATCCACCTGTGTGGAATGAAACTATGTCACAACTAATGATGTACAACTAATGAAGAATGATCTGGGCCCTTCTCTCTCTCTCTCTCTCTCTCTCTCAACTTCTCTCAAACAATAAAAGAAATCTTAAAAAAAAATTGAAGTGAGACTTAAAGAGGAAAGATTTTATAATTCAAGTCAAGAGTGTTGATTTCTTAAAGTTTGATTGAGTTGAAAAAGTTGTCAAACATTTGAAAATAGATCAGAGGGAGGAAGTAAAGATTCATAGGATGTTTAAAACATATGGTCTGTCCAGACACTGTGCATTCCTGAAGCCTAAGCTCAAAAACTTCCACTCTAAGCAGCTACCAGAAAACTCCTACTGGAAGTGATGGTGTTGATGAGAATGGTTTTAACATCTCACTGCTCTTTCCAGTTTACTCATTCAATAATCTTCCTCAGAATGAAGTACATTTTATTTTTACAATGTCTCTATAATGTATCTTCATTTCCCGAACTCCTTTATTTCTAATTGCCTATACTTCTACCAGTGTGGTTCTTTATCAGGTATGTGTGCCTAAACCAGCTGGAATTCTAATTCAGGAAGTAGGTCTGGGAATAGGCCCTGTTTCCTTTTCAAATCTTCCTAATTTTAATATGTACCACCAGGGTGAACTTGTATGAAACATTTTATATGCTATTTTGCTTATATATTTGTGTTCAAGTTTAGTTTTACCAGCTAGGCCATGGCTATTAAGTGAGTTTGTTTGTAATCAATGCAAATAAAATAGGAGTCTTAGGAATTAAAATTTGATATTAAAATTTTACAAAAATTCTCATTAACCTAGACTGTAATTTAATTCAGTTAATTTGACAAGTTTTGCAAAAGTACTGTGTATTAAGTGTTGCAAAGGTTTCCAAGCTGAGTAAAACACAATCCTTTACCTCAAAGAACTGGCCATGTGGTAGGTGAGACGAAACAAAGCAGAATGTTATCACAAAAGGAAATTCTCAGGTTAACTGAGAATTAATTACAGTGATAATAAAGAGGCTGCCAATGGTCAAAGAATGCAGTATAACATACCTGATACTCAAAACTCACTGTATGAGTTCCAATATTCTTTTGATGCCTACTGAAGAAGTATAGACTCGCCCTCTCTAATATCTTAGAAATCAGGAGAGTCTGTCTTTTGTTGGACAGAACCAGAAATATTAAATATGAGAAAATGAGATTGTGCCCTAGGAAAGTACAGATTAACAGAAAGATGATAGAAAATGGGGGAAAAAAATTGGGGATTTATTCTGGATATTAGAATCATATGTCCTTGCCCAGATTCCTGTGTACTCTTAGTAAATGCAATATTCTAGCTGCATATAAAGAGGTTGTGACAGATGAACTCAGAAATAACTACAAAAATATTGGGGGATACCATTTTTATTTAGATAATAATACACAAAAAGTTATTTTCTTGTATAGAGATAGAAATTCCTGAAGTACAAACTACACTTCAGGGTCAAAATTGTCTCTCTCTACTGTTTTTAGTAATTAATTCAGGAGAGGTAGCTACAGTACAGCTATGCATCATGCTTGACCACTGAGAACTACACAATAATGTTGTCTACTTTTACCATCTAACAAAAGCTTGTCATGCATTTTTCTTTTTTTCGTATTGAAGAAATCTGTCAGATTTGCTAAAATATAGATTTACTGTCTGGCACTGTTCTTTCAGGCTTTCACTTTATGAGGCTACATGTACTTTTGATCCTAAGAGGTACCAGTTTTTATTATCATCTTTCTGGATAAGTAGCTCCCTTTACTTTCACTCATGACTTGAGGTGTATTGGGCTAAAGATAGTACCACATTGACTTGTGTTCTTCTGAGAGCAATACAGTTTGTAAGGAAAATTAGAATAATACCTGGATGAAGAATGTCTAGATAGGCAGGATGCTTTTGAAGGTATGTTTAGCCTTTCCACTATGTGTAATCAGCATCAGGATTCATCTTTTCAGTTATTAACTAGTCCATATTTGTTATAGGCCAGGTAGTATTATAGTTGTTAAAGGTATAATGGTGAAGTCCAAGCTAAACAAGTTATTATACTCATGAACAAATATATGAAAAACAGAATAAAAGAAAACAAAGTGATCAGGTGGGAAGTGATAGGATAAAAAGTGATGTGGCTTTGACTGAGTTGGGTAGTAACTTAGGTACATTCGTCAGGGAAAGCCTCTATGAGGAGGAACATTTAAGAACTGGATGATAAGGACAGTGGCATATGAAAAAGATTTGGGGGTCTGAATGTTCAAGAAACAAGGAACCAAACTACAGTAAATCAACAGCTGGATAGGCATTTTCCAAAGTAGACTTTCTAGAGATTTCACGTAAACCATTTTTAAGAAAGATCTGTGAGCCATTAAGTAAGCCATATTATTTAACAGCCTTATCATTCTCTCTAAGATGTGACCCTTATCTCTGAAAGGAAAGACAATTTATCAACTGCAAAATGCCAAATAAGTAGTTAATATTGTTCTTATATTTTATTTGCTAAGAGAAAAAATAAATTCCAGTGGCAAGTGAAGGCACTGCTTAGAAAATCTTTTAAAGCTCTAATCTATATAGTATCCTAAGGAAGAATAAAGACCACCACTAATTTGGCACTTTCTGGGAGTTGTCGTGAAAATTAAGAATCCTAGTAGCAGTGGTTATATTTATACTTTTCCCTTTGCACTATTTGGTAGTTAGGTGAGAAACAGAAATATTGTTTTATTTCATATAGATTCTGAGCATACCCTAATAGATGAGAAGCATTAAGACAGGGCTCCCTAATGGTACCAGTCTGTGGCCTGTTAGGAAATGGGCTTCATAGCAGGAGGTGAGCAGTGGGCAAGCAAGTGAAACTTCATCTGTATTTACAGCTGTTCCCCATTGCTAGCATGACCACCTGAGCTCTGTCTCCTGTCAGATCAGCAGCGGCATTATATTCTCATAGGATGGCAAACCCTATTGTGAACTTCACATGTGAGGGATCCATGTTGCACTTTCTTTATGAGAATCTAATGCCTAATGATTTGAGGTGGAGCTCAGGAGGTGGTGCTGGCACTGGGGAGTGGCTGCAAATATAGATTAACACTAGCAGAGAGATTTGCTTGCACAGAGACCATAATCGATTTCTTATAGACTCATATTAAAACACTTATCAATGAGTAACAAGTGACAATTAAGCTGCATCTGGTGGCAGGCTTTAAGTCTGAATACACTTATTTTAGTCCATATGTGGTCCACCCATTATTTTACTTATCACTTCCATCCATGCCTCTTTCGTGCACTGAGCACTGTCTCAATCACAGCTTTGGTAAGCCCACGACTCACCCTAGTCAAAATGAGAAAAAAAACAAATGTCACCGGAGAGTGTCTTTGAAAAGGGGGAAAGACCCAATGATGAGACAGTAGAAGGCTCTAAGATTGCCAACAATAACAAAAATGCTGCATTAAAAAAACAACAACAAAGAATCCTACTTAAAAATTATGGGTTCATTGCAACAGGAGATTCACATTCTCTAAGCCCCTGACCAGCTATCCAGTGAAGCCATGCAACCTTCAATACTGCTTCACCACGTGGACACCAAGCACCCTGCTTTAAATTCAGGCCTGTGGAGTTTTTCAGAAGAAAAAGAAACATGTACACAATGAACAGAAGCATATATTGAAAGCCACCTCTTCATCAAATGTGTCTGCACGGAGAGCATCATGCTTAGTGGCTAACCTCATTGCTAAAGCTAAGAAGCCCTTTACTATTGGTGAAGAGTTGATCTTGCCTGCTGCTAAGGACATTTGTCATGAACTTTTAGGAGAGGCTGCAGTTCAAAAGGTGATTGGTGTTTCTCTTTTGACTCACACCATAACTAGATGAATGGATAAAATAATGAGGCACAATTTTTAGAGAGGATTCATGGGTCACCATGGTACACAACCGAGGTTGACGAGTCTATTGATACTGATAACAAGGCAACAATGCTGGTTTTTGTGCAGTATGTTTTTCAGGAGGATGTGCATGAGGATTTGTTATGTGCACTTTTGTTGCCAGCCAACACCACAGCTGAAGAACTATTCAAGTCTTTGAATGATTACATATCAGAAAAACTGAACTGGTCATTTTGTGTCAGTATATGCATGGATGGAGTGGCTTTCTGGTGTTAATACCTGGGTCAGGAGTTCACTTCTGAATGTGAGTCTATACATGTGTCACCCATAGAGAAGTGCTGGCTAGCCAAAAAATGTTACTTGAAGTTAAACAATTTTGTAGGATGCGATTATAATGATCAACCATATTAAAGTACATGCCCTTACCTCACAGCTGTGTGAGGAGATGGATGCAGAGCACATGTGTCTTCTCTTATACACAGAAATGAGATGGCTTTCTAAAGGTAGATCACTGGCTAGAGGTTTTGAGTTACAAGAGCTGCTCCAGAGATTTTTTTTCTGAAAACAGTCACCACTGGCATTGTTTCAGTGACACAGAATGGGTTGCAAAACTTGCTTATGTATGTGGCATATTCAACCTGCTCAACAAACTCAGTCTGTCACCTCAGGGAAAATGAAACTGTGTTCAAGTCACCAGATAAAGTGGCTCCATTCAAAGACAAACTGGAATTATGGTGACAATGAGTGAATACTGGGATTTTTAACCTGTTTCAAACATTAGCAGATATTTTGAAAGAAATTGAGTCAGGGCCTTCTTTCTTCCAACTGATGCATGATCATTTATCTCACCTTTCAAAAGAGTTTGAGCATTACTTCCCAACCACAAAAGGCCTCCAAACTGGGGAGGAATTGGTCCATGACCCATTTGTGAATAAGCCAGGTGAATCAACTTTGTCTAGACGAGGATCAACTGCTTAAGATCGCAAATGGTGACGGCCTTAAAAGTATCTTTGAGACAACTTCAAATCTCTATGCATTCTGGATTAAAGTCAAGGCAGATTATCCTGATATTGCCACAAAAGCATTGGAAAGCCTGCTTTCATTTCCAATATCCTGTATTTGTGAATCAGCAGTGTTTTCTTTGCAATGACAGCAACCAAAATGAGATTACGGAGTAGACAAAGTAAGACAAACACTTTGTGTGTCAATGTCTCCTGTCACCCCAAAATAGGACCATCTAGTTGTAGGAAAACAAGCTCAGGGCTCCCACTGATTCTGCGTAATGGTGAGTTGTTTAATTATTTTATTAAATATTACAATGTAATAATAGAAATAAAGTGCACAATAAATGTAATGTGCTTGAATCAATCCCAAAGCACGGTCACTTCCTCCCCACTCTATGGATTATTTGTCTTCCATGAAACTGGTCCTTGGTGCCAAACTGGCTGGGGACCACTGCCTTAACCCCTTGATATACAAAGACATCTTGCATGTCATGTGTTACTTAAGCCATTGTAAACATTGATGTCTCCGAGACATGCGCAGGTTTAATTTTCTTTGAATGCGGTTATAATGTAGATATTATCAAAAAACAATTATAGAGCTTGTTTCAGCAGCACATATACTTAAAAAAATATAAAAACATACATATATACATATTCAGTGTTAAAGTGTGAACTGTACAAATAGTCCCTTTAAGATGTCTGTTTTTAAGGGAAAGCCAGGATGGCTCAGTGGGTTAAGTGCTCACTTTGCAGCGCCGGGGACCAGGGATCGAATCCCGGCCCCGGCCCATGCAGAACCATATGCTGAACTGGGAGCTCGCCCAGTTCAGTTCTCTCTGTCTCTGTCTCTGTCTCTGTCAAAAATAAAAAATATATATTAAAAAAAAAAAAAGTCTATTTTGAATTTGTACTAAAGTGACACTGAAAGCCAAATGGGGTATTCGAGTGAAAACAGTGAGACTGATATTCAACAAATTTGTACAGTCGACTATTGAACAGAAGATTCAAATTTAAGGGAAGGTAGCTCTATCCAATTTTATGTTCATAAACGTGCAAGACTTATATCTGTATCAAGCAGTGATGATTGTGATTCAGGAGATGAGGAATGGAATTGGGAAGAAAAAGAAAATATTCCAAATATAAACCATTTACCTGAATTGCTGGTATCAATGCTTTAGTTTTGTGAAGAGTAGGAGCAAAGCCTATGCCTCTTTGTGTTTTGAAACAGGTGCAATGTGATGATTTTTTGAAATGATACTGTAGAAGCAAATATATACTCAAGTTAAAAGATACAAGACCAGAACTCAAAAAAAGGATGAAGAGTGGTTTTCAGCAACAAGTGATGAAATGAAAGCATATCTTTTGTTATGTATCATAATGGTGCAAGTGCAAAAATCTAAAATAGATATGTACTGGTCAAAAAGAGCAATATTAGAGACACTGATATTTTCAAAAACTATGCCTTGCAAATGTTTTTTGTCTATATCGTGCTTTCTTCACTTTGTGGATAATGAAACTCCATATAAAGAAGAAAGAATATGAAAGGTACAAAGTATAGTCAACTATTTGAATAATAAATTTGAACAGTTATACACTCTGTGTTAGGGACCATCCAGGTTAACAAAGAAAACTCCATTTCTAAGAACTTCGACTTCCCCAAAAGAGCACCAGTTCAGAAGTCACATACATCCCCTGCGGTTTGGCCTGGAGCTAAAGATAACTTTCTGCTCAGAGACATTTCCTGTGTGGCTCCTGCCCCTCCCTCGCTTAAACTACTCGCTAGAGCCCGCCAATCCTCCGCCAATCCTAAACTGCCACTTATCCCAACCAATCACCTTTTGACAAATACCTCACTAAGCAGACAGCCCTGCCCTCCTTTGTCCCTACAGTATATATACCGCTGTAACCGAAATAAAGTTTTGAGGCTTGATCAGAATCCTGTCTTGCCTCCATTTCTTCGTGTCTCCTGTCTCTTGTCCTTCATAGGTTCCCCCTCGAGCCGCGTTGTCGTGCCCTGCTGGATGGGGCACAATTGCCCAGGCACAATTGGCGCCCAACGTGGGCCTCGAGGTACGGATCCAACTGAAGGACGCCCGCTTACGTGCCCTTGGCCGGGGCATTCTGTGAACCTCCACTGTTGGTGAGCCAGGTTCGTTCCTGTTCATTGCGGGATCATCAATCCTGTGGCTTTGATCATGATCACTGCAGGACCAGCCGTCCTGTGACTTTGATCGTCGCTGATCACTGCGGGACCTGCCGTCCTGTGACTTTGATCCTGTGACTTTGATCGTCGCTGATCACCGCGGACTAGCCGCCCTGCGAGTCTGATCTGTTAAGGTAAGTGGGTAATTATTATGGGACAGGAATTGAGCTCTCACGAGCTCTTCCTTAAAGGTATTAAGGAATCTCTTCAGACACGAAGGATTAAGGCTCGAAAAAAAGATTTACGTGAATTCTTTACATTTATTTCTGATGTTTGTCCATGGTTTCCTCAAGAGGGTACTATAGATATAAAATGTTGGACTAGGTTCGGAGACTCTTTACATGATTATTACCGAGTCTTCGGCCCCGCCAAGGTCCCTGTTTCTGCCTTTTCATATTGGAATCTAATTAATGATATCCTCAAGGTCCATTCTCATGACCCAGATGTCCAAAAAATAATCCAAACAGGGGAGACAGTCCTTAAAGAGAGCTCTCGTCCCCCCTCTGTCTGCCACTCTATCTTAATAGATATTCCGGAAGAACCCAAGCCACACACACTTAAAAAACAACCTTCTGATTTAGACCTTAACCAAGACTTTAAAGCACCAAAAAACCCTTTACAAGCTCCCAAAATATATCCGTCACTTACTTCCTTTAAAAAAACCCGCCCTGATGACCAGTTATCCCCAGAGGATCAAGAAACCTTAGATGACCAAGCTGCTCATTATCATGACAGAGACAACCCTTGGGGTCTCGCCCCCCCTCTTTTAAATGGTCCCCCAACCAAACCCCTTATACCACCTCCTTACAACTCTCCTCGAGGTACACCCACCTTTTGTGCTCCAATCTTGGACCACATTCCACACTCCCCTTCAAATCCTATTTGGCAAGCTAAAGTTTCCTTAAGCCAAGAAATTTCCTCACTAAAACAAATCCTCCAACAAAAACGTGAACATGTCCAGCTTATAAAAGAAATTCAAGCCCTTGAGGCCGAACTTACCTCCCTAACTCCTGACCAGGCCCCTAAAAAACCTCCAAAGAATCCAAAACCTAAAACCCTGGTCCTTGCCTTCCCAGTTACTCGTAGTCACACTACTGAGCCCTCCCCCCAAGACCCTAAAATGGAACAAGAACAGGAAAGTGAGGAGGACTCCCCTGACTCCCAAAGCCAAGATCAAGGCCATATTTCAGAGGATGAGGCTTCTGATACAGAAAACCCCACCCCAGACCAATATAAAACAAAGGGCCAAAAATATCGCCGCTTAAACCTTAAACATCTTAAAGATCTAAAAGCAGCAGTAACTAGCTATGGTCCTACAGCCCCCTACGCATTGGCTATATTAGAGAGTCTAAGTGATCGATGGTTAACTCCCAATGAATGATTGGCTCTTTTTAGCTCGAGCCACCTTATCTGGAGGTGAATATGTCCTTTGGCGCACTGATTTTGTAGAAAACTGCCGAGAAACTGCGCAACGCAATAGTGAAAATAAAACGTCCCGCTCATGGACAAGAGATAAGCTGCTCAGACGGAGTCCCTGTGACACCAACGAGACACAAGCAGCTTTTCCCCCCGGGTTATTGGCACAAATACAAAACGCCGGCCTTAAGGCTTGGCGGCGCCTTCCCCCCAAAGGCTCAGCCACCACCTCTTTAGCTAAGATTCGCCAAGGTCCTGATGAGCCTTACAGTGACTTCGTCAGCCGCCTAACTGATGCTGCCGAATGATTAGTAGGGGAAGGGGAAACAGAAAGCGCCTTTATTAAACACCTTGCTTATGAAAATGCTAATCCATCTTGCCAGGAGACTATAAGACCTCACCGCAATGGTGGCCTCTCTGATTATATCAAACTTTGCTCAGGCATAGGAACCTCACATGCCATTGGAATGGTCATAGGAGCCGTGCTTAAAGATTTCAATGACAACAAAAATTTTGTTGAAAATAAACAAAAAACCTGCTTTACATTATGGACACACTCAATGGTTTGGTGGTTACCAGGATGGGGGGAGGGGGGGCACAGTTGTGGGGGGAGGTGGGAGTGGGCACTAGATTTAAGGTGATGGAAAGGGAACTGATACTGAGTGATGGGCACATAATACGATGCATGAATGATGTGATGTGGACTTGTACATCTGTAAACTGTCTAATTGTTACCAACCAATGTAACCTCA
>PVKE010004158.1:0-66590 GCA_004027555.1 Craseonycteris thonglongyai
CCCTACTAAAATGCAGCATCTGGTTCAGTGCTTGAATTGAACAAATCTAACAGATGAATAAAACTGGGACTGTTTTGTCCAACTTATATATGGCAAAATTAGGTCAGTTATGAGTTTGATATGTGTGTGGTTCCTTTAGCTGTCCTACTCTAGCCCTGATTATGGTGTTTCCTTACACACAAACGACACTTATACCTAAAGAAAGAGCAGGGGCAAGTTCATGGGAAAGTGTACTGCAACTGTACCTCTAAGATTCAGTGCTCATGCCTCCTTAATGCAGCATTATATGAGTACTTAGATCCGAAGTAAAATATTATCCTTATCACGTATTTTAAATAGCCTTTCCTCTAAGAAAGACATATATAACTCTACTCCAGACTACTGATGTGGTTAGAGGACAGAGTGCTTCAGTTGACTGACTTCTCCAGTTAACGATGGTATATCTACTAATGTAGAAAACTGCCTGGTACAAGGACAGCCCTGTGCACAATCTCCATCGTTTTGCTACTAGAATTTTTCTTTAAAAATGTGCCTCTATTTTACTGATGTCTCATTATGTTTTTTGTTTTGTTTTTTTTAAACCAAAAGTGTTATTAATTAGAGACCTCACTTTTTTCTTTTTAGGAAAAATAGAAAAATAGCACAAACACCATGTAGCAGAGATTTTATTTAAGAAGCAAAGTATTGCAAAGAAAATCAAATATCTTCCCATAGTTTCCATATTATATATGTGTTTATATCTAAGGGTATTTATTTAATTATGTAATCATTACCTTGGTCCAGAAAAGATTTAAGGCAACTTTTCTTGGTTTGACTGAAGCATAACAAAAGAATGGAAGAAAAATAAAAAGCAAGCACAGGGACATAAACCTGGAAAAGGTTTAAGATGCATGACAGACCACAACTTTATGCGGGTTAGGCCTGAGATGTGAAGCTTTCTAGCCACCAGCTTGAAAAAGACCTCTACTCAGAGACGCACTTCAGAGCATTTCCATGAAAAACAGAGCACCTGTTCAAAATCAGCTTATCTAGACTTGGTTCTAAGATCAAAAAGAAATATCTTCTTGGATTCCTTACAGAGGACACTATTCTATAATACATCTACTAAGCACGACACTTGTTAAGTATTTTCTGCTGAAAAGTGACTTAAGGGACTGCTTCACATTGTTATCATACTTAGTTACCTGGGCCTGGGGTAAAATTATCTCTTGGCCTGTCTGATATTAAGCAAGAGGTATTCATTTCCTATTGATGCTGCAAAAAATTAACATAAACTTCATGTTTTATCAACAACACAAATTTGTTTTCTTGTAGTCTTGGAGACGAGACGTCTGAAACTGGGTCTTACGGAGCTAACATCTGGTGACAGCAGAGGTGTATTCCTTTTGGACACGTCAGGGTAATAACTGTTCCTCAGCTTCTAGCAGGCGTCCTCAAACTTTTTAAATAGGGGGCCAGTTCACTGTCCCTCAGCATGTCCACACATGCACACTGCGGGCCCGGGATGAGTAGGCTGCTAAGCAGGACAGGCAGCATTCGCAAAAACACCCAGCGGGCTGGATAAATGTCTTTGGCAGGTCACCTGTGGCCCGGGCTGTAGTTTGTGGACCCCTGTTCTAGAGGCTGCACATGTCCCTGGGCTCATGGCCCCTTCAGCAATGGCAACACTCCAACACCTGTTTTCATCACATCTTTTCTCCCTCTGCTTCCATCTTCACATCATCTTCTGTGACTCTGACCCTTCTGCCTCCCTCTTATAAGCACCCTGTGTTTACATTGGGTCCACCTGGATAATCCAGGATAATCTCCCCATCTTAAAATCCTTAAACAGGAATGCCGGGATAGCTTAGCTTAGCAGGTTGAGCACTTGCCTTGATCCTGGCCCTGGCATGTCCAAACCCATATGCTGAACTGTGGCCCAACTGGTAACCGCCAGGATGGCTTGGCGGTGAAGGTTCTCAGCTCCCATGCAGGAGGCCCCCTGTTTAGTTCCTGACCTATGAAGCCCCACATCCACCTGTGTGGAATGAAAACATGTCACAACTAATAATGTGCAACTATGGAAACTGCTCTGGGCCCTCTCCGCCTCTCTCTCACCTTCTCTCAAACAATAAAAAATAAATCTTAAAAAAAGAAAATCCTTAAACACATCTGCAAGGTCTCTCTGACATGTGAGGAAACATAGCCACAGGTTTCAGGGCTAGGACACAGATACTGGTGGTGGAGACACAGGCGGGGAGGGTCTTTATTCAGCCTACCACATAAGACTTCATCATTTACCTGTTTGCAATTATCTTGTAAATTGTAAGGAAAGTGTCAGAAAACAGCAATGTAAGGCCAAATCTGCATAATAAGAGTAAAACCACAAACAGAGAACTTAATAAAAAAATTCTAATTCAAGAGTTAATCACAAAATTCTTTCAAGTATAAGGTCACCTTCTGTATTACAAATAATTATATACTATAAAAATATGTCCTTTACACAACTTTTGTCAGGAACACATTGATTATATAAAAAGAAGCACACCTATACAAAAACTTGAGGGTGATATAACTGTAATACTAAGTACTATACTAAAAATTAACAACTTTGCCTCCTTATTCTCCCTACAGTCACAAGGGAAGATGCCTACTAAACATTAAAAGAAAAAAAAAGAGAGAGACAGAGAGAGAGATCACCAACTCACAACTTTAGAAATATATTTAAAGACCAAAGAAATTATATAATTTTCAGAGGAACAGCTGCACCTGAATCCAGAAGGGTATCACTAGAGACAAACATTATAAGGGCAAGATTCTATTTTAAAGCCTATTCATCTTCCATGGTAAACAAAAGGTATGTAGGAGTACCCATACCTTTTGAGACACACAGAGAGATCTGTAAACCAGGTGTTCCCAGCCCCTGGGCCACAGACCAGTACTGGTCATGCATGGTCTGTTAGGAACTACCCCCCCGCCCCGTCCCCCCACACAGCAGGAGGTGAGCCGTAGAAGCTTCATCTGTATTTACAGCAGCTCCCCATCACTCACATTACTGCATGAGCCCCACCTCCCATCATATCGGCAGCAGCATTAGATTCTCATAGGAGCGCAAACTCTATTATGAACTGTGCATGCAAGGGATCTAGGTTGCGTGCTCCTTAGAAGAATTAAATGCCTGATGATCTGAAGTGGAGCTGAGGCAGTGATGTTAGGACTGGGGAGCAGTTGCAAATACTGATTAACATTAGTAGAGAGGTTTGACTACACATATAGCATAATAAATCAGTTACTTGCAAACTCATTAATGAGTAGTAAGTGACGATTAAGCTGTATCTGGCACTTGAATCATCCCAAAACTATTCCCCTCTCCCCAGTTGGTGAAAAAATTGTCTTCCACGTAATTGGTCCCTGGTGCCTGATGTAAACCATTATGGAAGCTCAAAGGAGATAATGTGACAACCCCTCCCTTCCATTACATTTTGGGAATGACATCTCTCAATGGTGTAATTAATTGTGGAGCTTCGGTCAACACATGATATTATTATATTATATTTTCCCTAAAGGGGTTTTCACCAAGCATCAGCTTTCTTTCATAGGAAGAATTCAATCCTACCCACCAAACCACTTCTGTCTCTAGGAAGCTGAAGTTTTAAGATTCTTCCTTGCTTTGGAGTACAGGTTAATGTTGGGACTGATACAACAGCAGGCTTGCCACCTAAGAAGGTTTTCCCCCTTATGGACTACAAATACAAAATAGACTTGAATTCCCCTTGACTTAAGGGCTGAAATGCCACCTTCTTTGCCCAAATAGCTCATTTTCTGGTTCTCTAAAACTTGTGGTAGAAAGTTAAGAAGGTATTTTCTTTTAAGATCTAGGCTCTAGGGATTTAAGCTAGGGTACTATCAATAACCTATTTATATTTTTAACTTTCCTAATGTAGCCTATAAAACTAAAGATAGAGCACAAGTTCTGCCTCCTCTTCTCAAGGCAAGAGAAGTGTGAATAAATGGAAAAGTACTATCAGAAATACACACACAGAGACACAAATATATATCTATGCATGTATAATATAAAAAGGAGAGCTGTGTTCTCACAAATAACTAAGATTGCCACTGAAATTGTTCAAAGTGTCTTACTGCAGGTAATCATTATGTTCTTAAAGAGCTAATTATAAATTAAATCATTGTAAGTGGAATCAAATTCAAAAAGCATCAGGGAACTCTTGTTTTCAATGGGACTTCATTATTAATCCTTTAATAAAACAGAATTATCAATCATCATTCCTAACTTTTGTCTATGCCAAGATTTCCATAGAAATTCCATAGAACACCAGCTTAATACTGAGTAGTTATCATATAACTCAATCTAACATCTTTATAGATAAGAAAACTTGGGCTTAGAAAGATGAAATGACTTATCCCAGGTCACACAACAAGTTGGGGGGCAGAGCTAGAAATATAGTCCACCCCTGACTTCTGTTAGCCTTTACTTAGAAGACTCTACGTACAGATGCCACCAACCAAACAGATAAGCTCTTTAATTGGTGGCAAAAATCAATCATATTTTGGGGAAATCAGACAGAGATCTCTTTCTCTCTCACACACACACAACACTATATGCAAATATCTCATAAATACAGACACAAAAAGTCCTCAATAAAATACTAGCAAACTGAATCCCGCATGGTGTATAAAAAGAATTATATATTACAGCCAAGTGGAATTCGTCCCAGGAATGCAAGGTTACCTTAATACTCAAAAATCAATTAATATAATATACCATATCAGTAAAACAATGAACAAAAACCACACAATCATCTCCATAGATACAGAAAAAGCATCTGACAAAATCCAAAGCTTTTCATGATAAAAACACGCAAACAAACTAGGAAAAGAAGGGAACTCTCTCAACATGATAAAGGGCATCTATGAAAAACTCATAGTTAAACTCTTGCTTAATGGTAAAGGAGTAAAGCTTTCCTCCTAAGATCAGGAACAAGACAAGGATATCTGCTCTCACCATTCTCCTGAACACTGTACTGAATGAAGGTTCTAGCCAGCGTAGTTAAGCAAGAATATTAAATAAAAGACAAGTCGATTAAAAAGGAAGGAGTAAAACTATCTATTTACAGATGATATAATTTTATAAGTAGAAAAGCCTAAGGTATCCACCAAATAACTAACAGAACTAATAAACTAGTTCAACAGCATTGCAGGATATAAGATCAATATACAAAAATAAGTTGTATCATTTGAAATGAATAATCCAAAAACTTAAAAAAATAATTCCTTTTACAATAACATAAAAAATAATAAAATACTTAGGGGTAAATTTAACAAAAAATGTGGATTTGTGCTCTGAAAACTACAAAATGTTGAAAGGAAAGAAGCTAAATAAATGGAAAAACATTCCATGTTCATGGATCAAAAGACTTAATACGTTAAGGTGGAGACACTCCCCAAAATTGATCTACAGATTCAATGCAATCCCTACCAAAATCCCAGCTAGCTTCTTTGCAGAAATTCAAGGTACCCAAAATAGCCAAAACAATCTTGAAAAAGAAGAACAAAACCAGAGGGCTCACACTTCCCAATTTTAAAACTTACTAAAAAGTTACAGTAGTCAAGGTGGTATAGTACTAGTGTCAGGATAGACAAAGATCAATGGATTTGAACTGAGGATCTAGAAATAAGTCCATACTTTCCTGATCAATTGATTTAGACAAGGGTGTCAAGACAATAAAATGAGGAAAGAATAGTCATTCAACAGATGGATCAACCTAAATATAACAGTTAAAACCATAAAACTCTTAAAAGAAAACAGAGGCATAAATCTTCATGACCTTGAATTAGTGAATGATTTTTTAGATACAACACCAAAAGCACAAGAAACAAAATTAAAAACAGACAACTTGGACTTTATCAAAATAAACGTATCCTGTGCTACTAAGGATACTATCCAAAAACAAAAACAAAAAGACAATGTATTTTATAAGAGAGTATCTGCAAACACATAGCTGATAAGGGACTTGTATCTAGAACATGCATATGAAGAACTCTCATTTCTCAATAATAAAAAGACAAACTAATCAATTAAATAAGGGCAAAGGATCTTAATAGACTTTTCTCCAAAGATATACACAAATGCCCATAAGCACATGAAAACATCATGAGTCATTAGAGAAACAGAAATCAAAACCATAGTGAGATACCACTTTATACTCACTAGGATGGCTAAAAGCAAAAATATAGATAACAGCAAGTGCTGACAAGGATGTGAAGAAATTGGAACCCATGTGCACCATTCATGGGACTGTAAAGTGGTGCAGCTACTTTGGAAAACTTACGAAGTTAAACATAAACTTACCATATGACCCATTAATTTAACTTTTAGTACATACCCAAGAGAAATGAAAACATAGGTTCACATAAAAACTTGAACACAAATGTACATAGCCGCATTATTCACAATAACCAAAAAGTGGAAACAACCCAAAAGTCAATCAACTGATGAATGGATACACACAATATGGCATATCCATACAATGGAATACTGTCAATTTTAAAAAGCAAGTGCTGGTATATGCTACAATATGGATAAATCTTGACAACACTAGTTCAGTGAAAGAAGCCAGTCATAAAAGACCACATACTATAAAATTCTATTATATGATTAAGTGTTCCTAGGCAAATATAGAGGCGGAAAGTAGAATTAGCAGTTTTGCTTATGGCTGGGGATGATGGGTGGTGGAAATGTGGAGTGACTGATATAGAGGTAAGACACTTCGTTTTAAAGAGATGGAAATGTTTTAAAATTAGATTGTAGTGATGCTAGTATAATTCTATAAATACACTAAAATTCACTAAATTGTACACTTTAAGTGAATTGTACGGTAATAAGTTACATCTTTAAAAAACAGCTGTTTAACTGTGGCTTCCACCTTGCACTCCCTTTAATCACCTGTTCTAAGGAAGCCAACCATCACATCATGAGGACATTCAAGCATCCATATGGAGAGATCCACATGGCAAGGAACTGAATGAAGCATCCTGCCAACTACAGGAGTGAGCTGTCTTTGAAGGGGAGCCTCCAGTCCCTTCACAAGTCTTCAGGAGACTGCTCCTGGCTAACATCTTGACTACAGCCTCATAAGAGACTCTGAGTCAGAACCACCAAGCTAAGCAACTCTTAAAGTCCTGACCCACAGAAATAATGCTGCTTTATAAGCCACTAAGTCTGGGGGAAATTTGATACACAGCAATTGATAACTAACACCCCTTCTTTAACCCTATGCTCAGTGTTAAGCTTTCTCTCCTAATGACAGAATCTAAAGAAATGTCTTCCCAGCCACCCTTCCTCTTCTAAGAGTTTAGTTTCATCCCCATCCATATGTTTACTGTAGTAGCTGTCATGTTAGTAAAATATAATCCTATTGCCAGCCTTAATGTACTTATCTAGAAGAGGGCACCTGACCAAAATCAGGCCAATAAAGTCCTTCCCTGAGATTGTTATACCTGAAGCAAAGTAAAAGGCAGTGTCTCTCCAGTCCCTGAAATTGTGAGATGGAAAACTTGAGGCCAGCAGTGGGGAAAGTTAGACAGTAGTGAAGAATAAAATCATCACATAAGACTCAAGCGAAGATTCAAGATGGGAGAGAGAGAGTACAGACAACATAAGCCTCTGGTTCCAGTGATTCCTGATGCATCCCTATCCTTCCAGTGGGAAGACCATATCCATCTTGTAACCCCGGCATCTAAAACAGCACTGTACATAAGAAGTAATGAAATATTTACTGAATAAATGAATGGGTAAGATCACTCAGTATCCTCCCAATAATACCCCTGCCTTTTTTGCTGTTGTTGCTGTGGCTCAACAGAGAACTTTAGATTTGATTCTCTGAAACCTAAAAGTCCTAACCTCTTCTTTGCTACCTTTAGACTCTGTATATCCCTCTATTATTATTATACTTATCACAATACATGCTAATTACTGGTTTACAAGGCCTCCTCTCCACTATCAGAGGTCAAGACATTTTCTTAGCCATTCCAGTATCATCAGTGCCATCCATGCTCAAGAAATGTATGTTGAAGTGATCGAATCAATTCTTTCCTCTTCATTCTTCAGCTTTCACAGTCACTATCATCAATTTATCAACTACCGTAGCTAATATATCCAAGGTACTGGGAATATAATAAATGGTGAGATGTGGTCCTGGATTTTCATTCATTCAATGAATTCATTCAACAAATATGTGAGTGCTTACCATACACTAGGGGCTGAAAATGAACAAGAAACACAGACAAAGAGCAAGAACAAGCTCTCAAGGACCTTAAATTCTAGCACAGACAAGTAGAGTGATTCTTCAGTACTTGTGTTAAATGTTATTAAAGAAATCTCACAGGCTGCTGAGCAGCAGCAGGGATCATGGGTGGGGAGCTAACACTCTACACTTCAGAAGACATGTTCAGAAAAAAAAAAAAAAATGACAGCCTGGCAATGTGGCATAGCCTGAGCACAAATGAGTGACTTGTTTTCCAAGTTACACTAGCTTAAATCACACACTTTAAGAAAAGATACTGTTATAGAGTGATTTTCAGATTTACATTCAACCAGCATCTCCTGGTGCCTAATACATGCCAAGCAATCTGCTTAGCACTTTTCCAACAGGGTCTCATTCAATTCTCACATTTCGCAAATGACAGAAGTGAGTCTGAAAAAGTGAAGAGACTTGTCCAAGTCTAAACAGCTACAAAATGGCAGCCCTGGGACTCAGAATGAAGTCTTCCATGGCCAGGTATGCTACTCAGACTACACAACTGGAACAATTTCTATGTCCTTATATGAGTATTATTGCCTTTTCACTCATCCTACAACCTGCGGCGTACCATATAGTGCTGGGCACAGATGGTCAATCACCAAGTGCTGACTTGATATGCTATATATTTGTCCATGTTTTGAGAAGCAAGGGACCAATCAGATCAAATTACCTTGGTGCCTAGTATAGCATCATGTGCTGAAAGGAGCACAGTTGGCTGAAGAAGAGAGAATTTTTCAAATTATATTTTAACAGTGTTTTAGACAACTGTATCCGGTCAGCAATAAATCAAAAGGACTATTCATTTCCTTTGACAGTTAACAGTTCTAATGAATTCAGTATAATCTCACCATCCATCAGAAAATTTTCTGAAATACAAAGTTGAAGCTGATGATTCACACAGCAAAGGAGGAAATAAAGCCGTACTCATTGTTTTCTACAAAACTAGCATTGTTTGCAAAACCCAGAAACTGAGCAGTTGGTTGACTGCTAATAACAAGTAGGTTGCTCTCTGGTCATTTAGCAAAAAGCTGATGTTGTACCATGGCCTTGGCTGAGGAACATATGCCTTCAAGTAGCTTTTGCTGTACAGCATGATTCTACATACATAAATCAGTGAATCATTATGTAAGATAAGAAAAAGAAATTAAGAATTTCCATACTGGGAAGTACCTAACACTGAGCCAGGCACAACTCAGATATTAATACTGAATAAATGCTTTACGGATAAATGATTTAATAGCCCTTTGAAAACATCAGTTGGCTATTAAGTTGAGAGGGAAAATCAAACCAACCAAACCAACAGAGGTTATACTAGGAACTCAAGAACATTACGGAGCAACTGGCTCAAGATACATAAATTCATAACAATAAAAAAAATGTTTAGCAATGTTGAAATCAGTAACCATGTATTTGACATCCTCTTAAATTAAGTCACCACACTAGCACTCAGTGGAATGTTAACTGGCAATCAAATTAGAAATAACAAAAACTAAAAGAATGGTGACAGCTCTAACTTTAAAACAATCTGTTCAAAACAATAGCAAGGTGTACTAGACATACACCTGAAACCTGCTGTAGAAGCTTTGTGTCAGGGGTCTCCAAACTACAGCCCACGGGCCGCCCGTGAAGACCTTTTTATTTGAATAAAATAATATTAAATAAATAATTAAAAACAACATCTATGTTTTGATTCTTTTTTATTTGGACCTCGAGTGTGTAGTCGGCCCTCAAACTGCTGTTTGATAGTTAATGCGGCCCGCGGGCTGAAAAGTATGGAGACTCCTGGTCTACATAGTAAAAGAATATCCAATGTGCCACGGTAGCTCAATCAAAAACCTTTATAAGCATTCACAAGAACACTTAATAATGAGCAACTCATGTTCGGAAATGAAAAAGAATCCCTTAAACGAAACTGGGCTTCACAAACATAAATCCAAACTTAGTGATTAGTCCATATAAGCATTTTCTAACATGAACCCGGATCCACACAACAAATAAAGTAATTTAACAAATATAAAGCTGGGACAATTCTAGATATCTCAAACATCAGATTGCAGGTGCTTAAGCCGGCTCGTGAGTTAGTCGTTTTTGCTTTGAGCTTTAAATTTACAGAGCCTGCGTCTCAAGAGACCTTTGAAAGAAATTTAAGGCTATGCATAGTATTCCATGACAACTGCAAATAAAAGAGCTCGGTCCCTGGAGCCCGCGATCCCTTTATCGCACTAGCGAGTGCACTCCTGAAAAGCGCAGGGACAGCCAGCCTCTCTTTGACCGAACCCAGGACTCCAGCACCTCTGGGGATGGATGGTTCCACGCAGCCCCATCGGGACCGCTCTGGGGGAGCAGAGGGGTGAAGGGAGGAGGAGGACGCACTTTTTACCCCAAACAGGATGCAGTGACAGATGTGTCACCTGTGCGGGAAGGTGGCCCGAAGACACCCTCGGAGAAGAGTGCCAACAGGCAGCTGCTCCATGGGCCCCAGCGCCCGAAAACTTTCCACCGTCTCCCCCAAGGGCGCGCCCCCCAACTCCCAGGACCCCCTCACCCCCGCCGCGCCCCAGGCCCGCGCCCCCGGGCCCCTCGGGGCGCACCCCCAAGCCGAGCCCGGCCGGCAGAGGGCAGGGTCGCTCACCGGTGCGCAGCTCGTGCTTGACAGTGCGGAGCTGCTCTCCCCCGGCGCCTCCGTCCCCGCTGGCCCCCGCCGCCCCGCCGCCGCTTTCACCCTTCTCCTCCATCTTCTCCGAGTTCGGATCCCGCGGGGTCGGTTCTACGAAGGGACGCGGGAGACGCTCCCGCTGCAGCCCTCGGAGCCGCGGTGCGGCAGCGCCAGCCCTCGGATGCGGAGAGCAGTCGCTTTCCCGCTCTGGCCCCACGGACCGCTCCTCCGCCTCCTCCCGCTACGGGCACCGCTAGTACCGCGCAACCAAGCCGCCCCCTGGCCCTCCGCCGCCTCCTCCCGGCCGCCCCGCCCACAGCCAGCGGGCCCCGGGGCCGTTTGCGCCGCCGCCGCTTATTGGGCACAGGGCGCGCGCATCTGCCAACTCCGCCTGCCATTGGCCATCCGCGCCGACGCGTCCCCGGCTGCCCCGCCCAGCTCCTCGGATTGTTGTTGCTTGGCGGGGAGGCAGGAGAGGGCGGAGCGTGGCCACGGCGATTGGTGAATTTCGAGGCCCTGCCCCGCCCATTTCCACTGGTGCGCACGCGCAGTCAGGTCGTTCTTTCCCCCGACCTCCCCAGAATGGTCACACCCCTAGTCCCCAGCTTCTATCTGTTAGTAAACAGTGTCTAGTAGGCAGGAGGCTCTCGGGGCCTCTGATTGGCTAGTGCCAAAAGAGGCGGGGAGGGCTGATTGGAACGTTTGGTCCGCCAATCACCGTGGACAAGAGGCACGGCTTGCGGAGGAAGTGCTTCTCATGCACGTGTTTGCAGACTACCTGAGGGTCGTAGACTGTACTGCGTTACACTTATGTGTGTGACCAGCTGGAAGACGACGTGTCTTAAAAAGGTGTCATTCGCCCTAGAAACGTTAAGTGGAGTTTGCACTAAAATGGTGGTAGTTATTAGCAAAAATTCACTATCTCAGCTCTTCATGAGGACTTTTACAAAGGATAGACATTTCCATTTTGTGAAAGATGCATCCTAGTTACCAAGAGATTACAGAGATTAATAAAATAAAATACAATCTGTCTATATACATAAGATACTATAAAGATGAATTTGAAATAAAAGTCATACAAACTGTTAGAGAATCGCACAGATGGCAATAATTATTCTCAGTAGAGGAGCTGGGGTATGGTTTTAGAAAGGGGCATGTGAAATAAGCAATTTCAAAGATGGCTAAGACGAAAATACTAGAAGCAGACATTTCATACAGAGATGGTAACTGAGCATAGGCCTGGAGGTAAAGAAGGAAACGGAGGGTTAAGTGATAGTATGATGTGAGGCACAACTTAAACAGTCATGTGTGGTAACATAATGCAGAAGCTTGACTATCATGCTAAGCAGTGCAGATTTTATTTAGTTCAAAACGGGGATGCCAGGATAGCTCAGCAGTTGAGTGCTTGCCTCACAATTGCGAGATCCGGGGTCCGATTCCCAGTGCCTGACTGTGCAAACCCATATGCTGAACCATGGTATGACTAACTGGTAACTACCACGATGGCTCAGTGGCAAAGGTTCTCACTTCCCATGTGGGAGAGGCCCCGGGTTCCTGCCTGGTGCGGCCCCACATCCACCTGTGTGGAATGAAACCATGTCACAACTAATGATGTGCAACTATGGAGACTGCTCTGGGCCCTCCCCCACCCCCCACCATTCTTTTAAACAATAAAATATTTAAAAACGAAAAAAAATAAAAGAAAAAAGATGGGGAGCCTGAAAGAGTAGTTGCAATGTCAAAGTTGTTCTCTTGGAAGTTAGTGAGAAAGATGAATGGAAGGGAGGAAGAGAAAGATGGGACAAGAATACTGCTGTATGGACAATCTATGGGGACTTAATTCCCGGCAGTGGACATGAGGATGGGAAAAGGAGAGGCTTCAAGGTGGAGACTTGGACATAATTCACATAGAGGTGAACTTTTAAACTTAACATGGATTAGATCAGAAGTCAGAAAAATTTTCCTGTCAAGGACCAAATAGTAAATATTTTAGGCTGTGCTGACCAGGCAGTCTCTTTCTCGACTCTGCTACTGAAAGCAGCTGTAAACAATAAGTAAATTCATAGCTAAGGCAGTGTTCCAATACAACTTATTTGTGGACATTAAAATTATATTTCACATAATTTTCATGTGTCATGATGTATTCTTATTCTTTTAACTCTTTTCAACCACTTAAAAATATAAAAATCATTGTTAGCTCTTGGACCTAAAAAAACAGGCAGTAACCCAGATTTGACCTGCCATAGTTCGCAGATTTCTGGATTAGATTGTCATGGAAGATAAAGCAGAGAGGCCTTGATATCTTCTTCTGGTTGCCCTTAGCTCCCTGGGCTTACCTGCCTCAAACATTTGTCCTCCTAAACCATGACTGTCGACTTACTGGTCTTTCTCCTCCACAAGTAATGTGCTATTTGTAGCCAGGGAATGGCTGTGTGCAATTGTTCATTTGTTCACTCACCAACTTTTACGCCAGTTATTACAAGGGCTATCCAGAAAGTATCCAGCCATATAGCCATTCTCATTATATTGACAACAGCTAGATTTTTTCCTGGACAGCCTTCATATACGTGTACTGTGGAAGATGCTAAAGACACAGAGGAAGCAAAACATGCAATCCTTGCTCTCATAGAGTTACAATCTAGAAATGGAAATAAATCTTAAATCGTTACATAAGGAAATATAAACCTTCTATTGTGATAATGATGTAAAATAAAATTAGAGGGTACTACAATGGAATGAATATATTAGGGGGGGCTAATTTAGGTTGGATGAACTTCAAGACCTTTATAAGGAAGTATTTTTTAAATTGATTCTATTTTGAAAAGTAGGTTTTAGCCAGGAAGTGGCAGAGACTGGCCTGATGCTCACCAATCTCATTTCTTCTTCCCAGACACACAGGAAAACTACATTTCTTTTCCTTTGCATTTAAGTGAGGATCATGTGACTCTGAGCTGACCAATGGGGTGTGGGCAGATATGATGTGTGCCATTTCCAGGCCTGGGAGAGAAAACTCCGTCGGTAATCACTCACACTCTTTTCTGTTTCCCCAGCAACTACAGAGGCCACATTTTTAATATGGGGGGACCAGAATTTAGAAGAACCCTGAACCCCAAGTTTCCACTTGAAGAAGAGCCACCCTGGCCTACATCAGACTGTCATGTGGGCAATAAATAAATCTTATTAAGTATAAGCTACTGAGATATTGGGGTTGTCTGCCACCAAAGCATAATCTAGCCTACCCTGATGATTTCACAAGTGAAATCCTGGGGGCAGAAAATTCTCCGAATATGCAGTTGTGAAGTCCCGAGGCAGGCAAAAAGCCTATTGTATTTTAGAAATGAGAGAAAGCCAATAGGGCCATGACACAGAACGCAGAGACAAGATGAGGGAGGCAGGCAAATACCCAATCACAAAGTGTGTGGTAGGAGTTATTAATATTTTTGGAGCTTTTTCCTGTGTGAAGTCAGGAGGAATGGAAGGAATTTAAACAGGTGAATGGTTCATTGGGGTAGTATTTTCAAAAGGTCGCTGTGGTTAGTGTTTGGAGACTGGGCTGGAGGGAGCAAGAGGGGTTACAGGGTGACCAACGAGGAGGTTATTACTGCAATTTGGGTATAAGATGACAGTGGGTGCAGTAGATATGGAAAGAAATAAAATATTTCTAGGTATCTAGTTTGGACTTCATAAAGGATTGAATTTGATGGGCGAGGGACAAAGGGCTGTTTGAAATGGCATCAAAATTTCTAGCATGAGCAACTGGATGGATGGAAAGAATGGCGGTACCATTTAAGGAGAGGGGTGAATTAAAGGAAAAGCATAGCCCAAAATATCAAGTTTCAGTTTGAAGCATCCAATGCCAATGTTAAGTAGCTCTGTGGATACATGAGTCTGGAGCACTGCAGAGAGGCTGAGGGTCAAGATAAAAATGTAGGCGTCATTGGCATCTCGATGCTATCGGAGGCCAGACATATGAGTAAGATGACCTGGGGCGAGAATGTGCAGAAGAGAAGAGAGGCCCAGGACTGAAGCCTGAGGAATTTCAACGTTGTGACATTGAAATGAATAGATGGCACCACCGATGTCGGAGGAGCACCTGGAGAGCTTTATATCTCAGAAGCCAAAGTGTTTCGAGAAGGAGGGAGTGGTCAGCTGTGTCACACGCCCTGAGAGGTCACACAAGGTGAGGTCTGGAAAGATGCCATGAATCTGCCAACTTCGGTGCCACTGGTGACAATGTCCAAAGCCGTTTTGGTAGGACAAATGAGACGTGGAGTAAAAAGAGGGTGTGTGGACATCTTTTTCAAGGAGTTTGCCTCTGAAGGGAAATAGAAAAGAAGGATCCAGTGGATCTTGTTGTTTGTTACTTTTCAAATAATTTTAAAATTGGGGAAGCCTGGATGGTTCAGCAAGTTAAGCGCTTGCTTTGCAGCCCTGGGGACTGAGGATCGAATCCTGGCTCCAAACCGTGTGGACCCAAATACTGAACTAGGGTGTGCTTCCCATGTGGGAGGCCCCCATGCAGGAGGCCCCCAGCCCAGTTCCCACCCTGTGCGGCCCCCACCCACCTGTGTGGAACAAAACCACGTTGAAAACTGATGACATACAACTATGAAGACTGCTTTGGGCCCTCCCTCTTCTCTGTCTCTCTCTGTCTCTGTCAAAAACAATACAATAAACCTTAAAAATAATAATTTTAAAATTGCAGAAGAATTGCAAAAACAGCACAGAATTTCCTCATACCCTCCACCCAGCTTTCCCTAATGTTATGTTACATACCATAGTTCAGTCATCAAAACTGAGAAATTAACATTGGTATATTATTAATAATTAAACTACAGACTCTCCAGATTTTACCACTTTTTCCACAGAAATGGTGTTTCTATTTTTAAATGGTTGAAAAAGCATGAAGAGTATACTGTGACACGTGAAAATTATGTGAAATTTAAATTTCAGTGTCCGTAAAGTTTTATTGGAACACAGCCATGTTCTGTCTCTATGCCAGGTCCCATCCCGGACCTTAAATGATATTTAATTGTCAGGACTTAGTCTCTCCCAACCTGTGGAAGTTGCCTTTGTCTTGCCTTAACTTCATGACCTGAACTCTTTTGAAATATACTGGTCAAGTGTTTTGTAGAATGCCCTGTGATTTGGGTTTGTCTGATGTTTCCTTATGGTTAAATTGAAGTTCCACATTTTGTGTCAACAATGCCACAGAGGTAATGTGCTCTTCAGCAATTCATCAAATCAGGGGTACAAGAAGTTTACATTCTTATTACTTGTGAGGCTAACCTTGAACTAACAGTTGGTTAGGGTGGTGTTTGCCACATTTCTCTACTCTAAGGTTATTATTTTCCCCTTTGTAATTAATAAATACTGGAAGGCCTGTGAGATACTACTATGCAAATATCTTGTTTCTCCTTTTTTTCCACCCACTAATTTTAGCATCCAGCTGTGGATCTTGCCTCCAGTAGTATGACTGTGACATTCTAATGGTAATTTTCTATTTGATTGTTTTTTAAGATAAGAAATCCTGGAACATGTTTGAATGGTGATGAGATGGTGGGTGGGGAAGAGGTTGGAGAAGAAGGAAGAGACTCTGAAAAAGATGTGTGGAGCTGAGAGGCTGAGCTGCCTGAGAGGTTTACCTTTGATGAGGCCCCAGATCCTTTACCAAGAAAGGATAGAAAAAGGAGGGGCCGCAAGGAGGTGTGCACCAGCTTATAGACTTGGGGTATCTTGGTCATCTCATCTGGGTATCCCTGGCATCTAGAATAGAGGCTCTAGTGAGCTCTCAGTAAATGTTTGTTGAATGAATAAATGAATGAATGAATGAATGAGAGAGAGAGAGAGAGAGTTGGAAACTTACATTTAAAGAGTAGCTGTAAAAAGAGGAGCCAATTTAGGGTATACTCTCAGTAAAACAAGGATAAGTCCAATGAGCTGATCCCACCTATAGAGAGGTAAAAACCACTCAGATGTGCACACATGTAGCAAAGAGCTTACTTCAGAGACGCGAGCCCTGTGCTGAGGGCAGGTGGAGATGGCAATAGAAGGACTTGGGAACTGAGGGTGGTGGAAACAGTTTAAAACAGTCACTGTGGAAAATAAACATAACAAGCCAGCTTGGATAATTGCTGACTAACCCTAGGGGCCCAGGTGGAGTTAGAGAGCCTGAATAAGGATAGTTTAATATCTTCCTCTTGCAATTTACATTCCCTTTCAGGGTTGGAAACTAGCAGTTGGGCAAACAATCTGGTTGAAATGAGTGACCCTGGGGCCTAAACTGAGTGAGCAGGCAGTGAAGCCAAGAATAAACTGTTAGCCTGGGAGCATAGGCTGGGGTCCAGGAGTGGGAACTTCTTAACAAAATGAGTGAAACAGGATTTCTCAGCCGTGGCTGCACACTGGAGTCAAAAACAAAAATGTTTTTCACCCCTGAGAAGTGTGACTCAGTGGGTCTGGGAAGGGGCTTGGACTTCAGGGTTCTTTTGAAAGCTCCCTCCATGATTCTAATGTAGAACCAATTATGAAATGTGCGACTCTGATACACAACAAAGCAAAGAAGAAGGTGGTCAGAGCAAGTTGGAGTTTTGAAACAACAGCAGCTTTGCAGATGATAGTGTAGTGGTGATACTAGAGAGGGTAGGTAGAAAAATTATGAATCGGGCTGAAAATATCATGCACAATGGGTTGGGAGTGGCGCATGGCGTGAGATCCTGGATGGTGGTCTGGATGTAGTGGCTGAAATTGAGGACATTATCACTGTTCTTTCCTGGCCCTGAGAGATGGGCAAGTCGGGAGGGCAGGTCTGGCCACGAAAGGGCTGAGAGGGAAGGTGTCCAGGAGAAAATCAGGTTTTCTGCTAAGGCTGGGAAGAGTAATAGAGAAAAAATCTTCAAAATACATTTGTTTCCTTAAGACTTCCTTTTGCTCAGCCTGCTGGTACCTGGCACCTGGTTGGGGCTCCCCGCTCCCCCTTTTAGCTTGTGGGCCTGTGTCTATGGCACCATGCTGTGTGGCTTCATTGATCCTTCGTGTGGGGGGAGGGGCTGAGGCAACGTTGGGAAGGCCTTGTTGGTGGGAGCCATTAGGACTTAATGAACTCATTATTCACGAAATGTGAGAGGGAAGCTCCTCACCTTTGGATTTCTAAGAATTAAGATCAGCCTCCCCTTTAACCACCTCCATCAACACCCTCAGATGTATACTCAGATAAGAAAGAACTTTCAAAAACTCAAAAATGGCATTACCCACATCTTGACCCTTTTTGACCCTGTCCGAACCTCCATTGTGTGGTACAGATCCAGTAAGGTTAAGGGACTCATTATAGGATACAGAGACCAATAGTGAGGGAGTCAAGTTCATGTCCTTGAAAGACACTCATCCGTGTGTTGGCACTGTTCCCTGAAAGGATTTTGGGAAGGCGCACACATACCTTGAGTTTACAAATGGGAAGGAAATTCTGTGGGGAAGGCGGGTGGCAGGAGCATGTGGGCAGTTTCTCAGTCTACCCTCTGATATCTCAGAGAGAATCTACAAAGCCCAGGAACCCTCTGAACGTGCTAGATACCGAGCACTTGGCTGAGTCAGAAGATGTGGTCTGAGATCGGGATGTGTGGCCCTACGCTGATGGTTGCACAGAGGGGAGAGGCTTTAGAGGCATGCACATCACAAATATATTCAGTTAAAGATAGGGAAGACATTTAGACTCCCTTCCTCCCCATCCTTCTACCTCAAAATCTTTCGGAAGCAACGAAAAACAACACAAAGCAAAAACACAGAAAAAGCCCCGTGTTTAATGAAACAAGGAAACTCGCAAAACCTCAAACCACAAACCATAAAGTATGCCTGCCAACTACTGTCAGATCTGTACTAAAATTGGTGACATGCTGAGAGCCAATATACACTGCATTAGCCTTGAACAGGAAACATATTTCCTTTGAAGTTAGAATCATAGTCCCAAGGGAACAAATCATTGATCCTTGGGTTGCAGTGGGCTTCCCCAGAGGCGAGGGGGGACTTATATTACTGGGGAAACAGTACATAAGTTTAGTGGTACATGGACAGCCATTTAATTATATCAAATAGCTTAACAAAAAGTGCTTCATTTAGAGTTTTCTTTCATTTGTGATTACATCAAGAAGTAAGTCTTACTTGTGTGCCAGTGGTCTTTAACTCACCTCTGATTTGTATCAATCTCTCTTTCTAACCAGGAAAATATAGACCTCAGACTCAGCTTCCCACAGACAACCATATCTAGCTAGAACTTACTATCTGTGTTTTGTTTTCATTGCATTTATTTTAATAGTTACTTCCTATTATGGCAAGTGATCATTGGCTTTTCATTGATGACAGTGATATGTCTACTTTTTAAATAAGTGGAAATTGGGGATTGATTCAAAGAAGACTGTTGATTATAATAGAGGTGATTTGCAGATGAGGCAAAGTTGCAGAAGTGGTGCCCAAATGACTGAAAGTTAGATTTTGAGTAACAAGATCTAAGGATCCCACAAGAGAAACAGGTAGTGTTCTAGCAAGGAACTAGGATGAGAGCAGGGAAGGTCACTATCAAGGAGAAGCCAGGCTGATGGTAATTTATTTCTATTGCCTGTGACCTTGTCTCCTGGAGGTAAAAGGGTAAAGGGCATGAAGAGGCAATTTAGGTTATAACCCAGAGAGCCTAATCTGAGAGGGCCTTGCTGGGGACCTCAGTATCTTCCTGAATGTCCATACCTGAGAAGCTCAAAGACACTCTCTCATGGAGAAGAAATGGAACAGATTTGGAAACATCAGATTAAGCTGCCAGGTGCCTCAACGTCCTTCTTCCAACCCTTCCCATGATGTTTGTTCCTTAAAGAATTCATCAGGGGATGCCAGGATGGCTCAGCAGTTTGAGCACTCATCTTGCAGCCCCAGGGCCCAAGGATCGTATCCCAACCCTGGCCCATGTGGACCTACATGCTGAACTGGGGTGTGCCCCCAGTTTGGTTCTCACCAGGATGAGCTTCCCATGTGGGAGGCCCCTGGTTTGGCTCTCGCCCCGGGCAAGCTTCCCATGTAGGAGACCCCCAGCTTGTAGGGGGACGTGCCTCCCATGAGGGAGGCTCCCAGCCCAGTTCCTGCCCTGTGCAGCCCTGTGCCCACCTGTGCAGTGAAAACTATATAAAAAAACTAATGACGTTCAATTATGGAGACTGCTCTGGGCCCTCCCCTTTCTCTCTGTCTCTGTCAAAAACAATAAAAATAAATCATAAAAAAATTTTCAAAAAAAAAGATTTGTCATCTCATCATAGAATTTTCAAAATTATCTCCATTAAAAAAATCTCAAAGAGGAGGTTCAGGGGTACAAACACGGAGTTTTAGAACAACAAAAGAGGATAAAACTGAGTGGCAGAGTTCAAAAAAGGAAAGTTGTTTTAGAGTCAACCCAAAATAAAATGAACACAAGTAAAAAGACAATGCAACAATATGGAAAAGAACAAAGAAATTCTAAAAATTATAAAACTTTGATAGTTGTGGGAAATAGACAACGGAGATCTAAGATATGAATAATTGGCATTCCTGAAAAACTTAACTGAAAGGAAGACTTGAGTCAGCAGGTAAAAATCACACGCTGTGTCGAGGTGAAATTTGTTCAGAGTGAGCAATAATAAAATACACCATATGCAAAAATCAAAAGCAACAGCTAACATTAAATAACAAAGCAAGGTCTACAGAAGTTAAGAGCATAAAGGTATGACTTGTGGATTTTATATTCTACCTATGTCCACTTGTCCAATTTACACTTGTCCTCTAAGTATAAAGATTATCGGTAGTCACTGGCAAGCATGAAAGTACTCAGGGTTTCCACATTCTTGAAAAAAATTCTTGCTACTGAAATCCAGTTAACCAAGAGATGAATCAAAATCAAGAGAATTGAAGTTTTTCTTTTTTAAATACTGAAGAGGAATTTTGAATGGTTTTAAATACAGAATTAAGACGAAGCAGCAGTAGAATTGAAGGTTTAAGAACAAAATGTAAACATTGCAGACTCTTATCCTGTAAAAATAATTAGGTACCTAACAAAAATTGGGAAGCGCAGTGGCAGGACTTAAAGTATATAAATCTATTCATCTTTAATGGCAGGAAAATAATCTACAAAATGAAATGTGGGATGCCTGGATAGCTCACAACAGGTTGAGTACTTGCCTTGTAACCATGAAGTCTAGGGATCAAATTCTGACCCCAGGTTGTGCAAACCCATATGCTGAACTGCGGCGCAACTGGTAACCACTGGGATGGCTCGGCGGTAAAGGTTCCCACCTCCCAAGCAGGAGGCCCCACACCCACCTGTGTGGAATGAAACCATGTCACATCTAATGATGTACAACTATGGAGACTGCTCTGGGCCCTCCCCTCTTCTCTCTCTCTCTCTCCTCTCAAACAATAAAATAAATCTTAAAAAATAAAAATAAATAAAATAAAATGCATGAACTGCAGCTTTTTAAAGGATGCCTGATTCCAACTTCCTCATGATTTTTATCTTAATTTTTCTTAGCTTTAAAGGGGATGTTTTAAACATTTTGGTGGTAGAGAAACATTTAGCTGATGATTTTAAGCATTTTACTTCACAGTAATTTGCACAGTAAAATTCCCCTGTTGTCTATTGATCTTTCTGCTCTGTTTCTGTGCACAAGGACCCGCTGAGCTGATGATATATTCCAAATGTTGATGGCTGTGTCTGGGAAGTCAGATTTGGGGCATGTAATTTTTAAAAAAAACTTTCTCTTTGTACTTTTTTGTTATTTTTATCATAAAACACATCAGACATAAAAAATAATAGTCATTTTCCGAGTAATGAGGTAGAAAAATAAAACGGCCTGCATGACCTTCGTCTCCAGGTGTTACCGTTGTGAATGTTAACGTTACAAAAAGGATTCTGCAGGTGTGATTAAAGTTACTAATTAGTTGTCTTTCAGTTTGGGACATGATCTAGATGGGCCTAATCATATGAGCATTTTAAAAGCTGCAAGTTTTCTCTAGCTGGTAGCAGAAGTCACAGAGATTTGAAGCATAAAAAGACCGCAGTGCAAGAGCATTATCTGTTTGCTGCCTTTAAGGTGCAGGTGCCACATGGAAAGGTAGCCCTGAGAGCTAAGAACAACCCCCTGTCAACAATCAACAACAAAACAAGGCCCTCAGCCCCACACCTGCCAAGACCTGAATTCTGCCAACCATCTCAATGAACTTGAAAGTGGATTCTTTGCCAGAACCCCCAGATAGAAGCCCAGCCTGGCCTATACCTTGATTCTGGCCTACAAGACCCTAAGCAGTGAAACCACTGGATCTGGCAAGTTCTGACCTACAGAACTGGGAGATAACAAATGGGTGTTGTTTTCAGTGAAGGAAACCACCAACAAAACGAAAAGAGCACCTACTGAATGGGAGAAGATACTCCCCAATGATACATCTGATAAGGGGTTACTACATTTATAAAATGTGTAAAGAACTCACACAACTTAACACCATAAAAAACAATCCAATCAAGGCAAAGGACCTAAATAGACTTTTCTCCAAAGATGACATACCGATGGCCAATAGATACATGCAAAGATGCTCAATGTCACTGATCAGCAGAGGAGTGCAAATTAAAACCACGATGAGATACCACTGCACACCTGTAGAATGGCCATCATCAATAAATCAACAAACCAATGCTGGTGAGAACATTGAGAAGAGGGAACCCACATGCCCTGTTGGTAGTCTTGCAAATTGGTTCAGCTACTATGGAAAACATTTTAGAGATTCCTTAAAAGATTAAAAATAGGACTGCCTTATGCCCTAGCAATTCCACCTTGGGGTATTTATCTGAAGAAATCCAAGACAGTAATTCAAAAAGGTATATGGTGGATGGGAAAGCAATGCGGTGGGGGCTGAGGAGATAAAGCAGTGGAAATACCCCTGCCCCACCTCAGCTTTTTCCCAGTCCTCAGAAACAATCATTTTAACTTACATATTTTTCTGATGTTATCTCCATACCTTTAAATAATATGCTTCTGGGGATGGTGGGATGGCTCAGCAGGTTGAGCACTCATCTTGCAGCCCCAGGGTCTGAGGATCGAATCCTGGCCCCAGCCCGTGTGGACCCATATGCTGAACTGGGGTGTGCCCACAGTTTGGTTCTCACTGGGGCGAGCTCTATGCAGAAGTCCCCTGGTTCGGCTTCTACCTCCAGTGAGCTCCCCATGCGGGAGGTCCCTAGTGGGTTCCTGCCCTGGGCAGCCCTGCGCCCACCTGTGGAATGAAACTATGTAGAAAACTGATGACGTGCAACTACGGAGACTGCTCTGGGCCCTCCCCCTTCTCTCTGCCTCTCTCTCTCTCTCTCTCTCTCTCTCTCTCTCTCTCTCTCTCTCTCTCTTTCTCTCTCTGTCAAAAACAATAAAAATAAATCTTTAGAAATAAATAAATAAATAAATAAATAAATAATAAAATAGAACAATTTGCTCTACCACTATTGATTGATTTGTTTTATACCTTACCTATAGGATTAAGCTCATTCTCACCAGTATTCCCTCTTCTCTTTATATAGTTACATACTTCTTTGTTTCTCTGTATGTTTATTTCTTGCTCCATCAACTAAGGGCAGCATCTCCTGACGGCTCAGTTTCTAAGATTGAGTGTATTATAACAGCATCCCTACACTTCTCTTCATGTCTGCCTCCCCACTTTTGCCATATACAATTTTAAGGATAAGAACATTTAGATTCTATTCTGAATTATATTTAACTCTTCCATAGACTGATCCTCAAAAAATGAAAAGCTCTTCTTATACAGCATTTACATTGTTGTGACTGTAAATATTGTTCTCTCAAGAGGCTAAATGTTTATGAAGATTGTTCTTCCTTTTTGGTATAACTTCTTGTTTTTCCCCCCTTGGATTTTCTACTTGTCTTTTCTTTCACTTGTTGCTTTTTTATCACAGCTCATTTTTTTCCTTCCAGCTTCTTCTTCCCATCAGGTATTCTGCTAAGTTTTTAAGCCCTCCCCTCTGAGACCCACCACCCTCCTGTGGCATAGTTAATATGATGGGGTTTCCTTTTACGGTTTCCTGGGTCAATTCCAGGTTTTCTAAGATCCAGGCCTTTCTACTTTTTAAATTGTACCTTTGTTTTGCTGCAGCACATTTTCAAGTAACTTCCTAAGAAATGGTGTGTGAACAGTTAATTTTTCTGAGCCCCGTTTGTCCCCAAAGATCTTTATTCTGCACTCACCCTTGGATGACAGTTTGATGGAGTATGATATTATAGGTTGAAAATGATCTTCCTACAGAATACTGCAAGCATGACACTAGTGCCTTCCAACATGCAGTCTGTGTAATTTTCATTATTATTTTTATTCCTTTATAAAGGATCCTATTTTTAAATTGGAAGTCTTTTAATTATTCTCTTTATCTTTATCTAAAAAATCAGATTATGTGACTTAGATGGGTCTTTTTTTGAAACTCGATATTTATCACTTAGTGGGTCCTTTCTTTCTAGAGGTATGTGGCCTTTGCTGCTGGAACATTCTCTTGTAACATTTATTTTATGTTGTCCTCTTCCTGTGCTCTCTTTGGCAGCACATATATTAAAATTGGAATGATATATTGTCCTCTTCCTTGGTTTTCTTTCTGAGCCTACTCTTAATGGGATTTTGGACTTCCTGCGTTTGCTTTCTACATCTTTTTTACTTCTATATTACCTTTTAAAAAAAAATTTTTTTTTTTTTTGGTCCTATCCATTTAAAGAGAGTACCATAATATCATCTTTCAAATTTTCCACTGTTTCTCTTATAACTTTAACAGTCATAATTTTAATTTATAAGAGCTCATCTTGTTTGTCCTTTGTCCTGACATACTATTCTTTATTTATGGATGGAATAGCTCCATGAGTCTTCCTGAATATATTCATCAGAGCTTTTTAGTTTAGTTTGCTTTGATGTGGGTTCTCTTCCTCAAAATAACTGCTTTCTTCCAGGTGTTGTTTTTTTCCTGTTTATTTTAGTCTCTCTCTCTCTTTTATTATGAGGTCTTTTCCTGAAGTGCCTAGAGATTCTTCTTTGTCCATTCTTTATTAAGAGTGAAGCCCAAAGAAGCTTATTCTGAGTTCTGTGTACCAGGCCTTGTTGACCAGAAGGCTCCAAATGCCTGAGATTCCTGAATGCTAGAATGTGATGGTTTCCCCTCTCTGGAGACAAACCCCCACCCCATCCGCCTTTTTTTTTTTTTTAAAGAAAGGAATCAGACAGTATCTTTCCTGGAGATAGAGACTTCAGCAATGCTTCCGGGAAGGGATGAGGTGGGAAGGCCCACTTGCTCCATAAGTAGACTTTCAGTTCATTCCCCGGCTTTCAGCCCTGCATCTCACGTTCTCTGTCACATCTAGTGTTGTCACACTTGAGCTTCTCTGAGGTTGAGCCAGAATGATCAGCCTCCTCCTGTCTTAGGTCTCTCCACGGGTCCTCCACACATTGGTCCCCACGCCTCCTGCCATTCCTCGGATGGTTGCATCCCACTTGGGGACACCACCATCTAGACTGACTTTTTCCTTCCCTGGCATCACAAAGCTAGTGCATGCCAGAGCCTGAATGCAAACCCACTCTCTGACTTCAAACCTGAGCTCCCCGCCCCCTAACCACAGCATTCTAGCAACTGCATGGTTAAGGACTGATAAAGAAGGCTGAGAAATTTGGGTCTATTTTTCAGCAGACATCAGAGATTTGCTTACTTTTAAATGCTTTCAGTGCCTTAGAATCCTATTCTCTCCTTCAAAGGTTTCAAACTGCAATACACACACAAGAGCGATAAAGTGTAGCAGCCAGTGGGAGTGGGGGGAGCAGGGGGGTGCACACCCCTCATTCTAAGTGGCCATCACTCCTCAGTGGTAGCCGCTGCTGCCACACAACAATGCTGGCCAGCCATAACCTAATCTTAGATATTTCAAGAAACATTGAAGTCCAGATAACTAAGTAATATTATTAAGTAATGGTTTTAAATGTTAGCAGATTATTCAAGTTCAACTGTGGCTGTGGGCCAGTTGCAGCAACTACACATTGCATGTGGGAGAGAGAACCTAAAATGAGGTTGTGGAGGGAATAGAAAGTGAAAGCCATCATAGGACACAACAGCCAATCACAAAAGCCTGGTCAAGACTAACCAAAGAGTGTATCTTCTTTGAGTCCCAGACATTCTGGGAGTTGGGTCTGGTGATTATTTCCTTTATCTGTCTTTTAACATTCAATCCAACACCTCTCTTAGATCCTAAGCTAGTTAGTTTCTCTCCTTTTCTTCTCTGGAATAATTTTGCTCAAAGAAATCTTCCTCCTTTTGAATGACAGAGCCAATAGCCCATCTAAAGTAGGGGTCCCCAACCCCTGGGCCACAGACAGGTACTGGTCTGTGGCCCATTAGGAACCGGACCACACAGCAGGAGGTGAGTGAGCAAAGCTTCATCTGTATTTACAGAGGCTCCCCAGTGCTCACTTTACAGCCCAAGCTCTGCCTCTTGTCAGATCAGCAGCAGCATTACATTCTCATAGAAATGGGAACCCTGTTGTGACCTGCACATGTGAGAAATCTAGGTTGTGTGCTCCTTATGAGAATCTAATGCCTGATGATTCAAAGTGGAGCTGAGGCGGTGATGCTAGCGCTGGGGAGCAGCTGCAGATACAGACTAACATGAGCAGAGAGGTTTGACTGCAATGAGACCATCATAAATCAATTACTTGCAGACTCATATCAAAACCCTATAAGTGAGTGATGACAATTAAGCTACATCTGGCACTTGAATCATCCTGAAGCCATTTCCACCCCACCCCACCCCCTGATCTGTGGAAAAATTGTCTTCCACAAAATCAGTCACGATTGCCAAAAAGGTTGGAGACTGCTGACCTAAACGACTCATGAATACTGTAGATAGCAGGGCTGTGCAAGATGTCAGTCATGGTCCACTGATGGACCAGCAAGCAATTTTGGGGTGACCTCCTGAATAATAAAATAAGTAGCTAGTGGACCACAACACTTGGAGAAGGGGCCCTTGCCTGAGAAAGCACACCCAGGCCTGATACACAGTATAGAAGAGGGTGGGGAAGCAGACTAAAATCAGAAAGCCTGAGGAGTGCTTTGGTGCTGACATGGCTGCTATGCTAAATTTGCATACACTCTGGGGTGAGGGCCGGGGGGTGTTAGCCAGAGGCCTGTCGGCAGACTGGGAAATAGACCAGAAACCACGTAAAGGCCTTGACCCTGAACTTCTCCATTGATAAAACTGGGACCATAAAAATAGCTGTTTGTATTTCAGAGTATCATTCTGAGAATCAAACGAGATCATATGCAAGGTGATGGGATTGTGACAGCAAATAAACCATGACCTCTGTTTGAGAAATTAAGAATGTACTTGGATTGTACAAGGTGGGGACAGGAAACAAACCTCAGAAATATCCCAGTTTACTCTGTGATGAAATGTCCAGTCATTCCAGGGTTGATGTCATCTCATCTGATGCAATGGACTGACGTTTATTCAATTTAATTGGACCTATTTAAATAACACAACACCTAAAATAATAAGAGAAGTCCTTGGAATATGCTGGCTCCTGTATCCAAATGATGGCAGGAGAAGAGCCCTTCTGGAAGCCACAAATCCTCCTGGTTTTCAGGAGCTTCACTGATGTGCTGGTATCTTCTCCCAGAGAATCCACTTCACACCTTGCAGCCTTTCGGGAAACTGATAGATAACTGGTGTCAAGGCCACCCTGAGTTCTAATTCAACTCAGCTCTCAGAAGCGCAATAGCTTCTAAATTTCCTTTGCTTGGGCGATTATGACCTACCACTTCAGGCAAGGTCTGCTTCATCATTCAGTTTCATCATTATTACGAATGGCACAAAGATTCGTGCACAAATATGTTCCCTGAAGCAATTTTTGTAAGAGCAAACGATTGGAAAATGGCATTTGCTTAACAATAGAGGAATGGAAAAATAAATCATGCTTTTTATGACGAAGGATTATGCAGCCATGAAAAGTGTATTTGCACAATGGTTCCCACTAGGGAATGGTAACGACACAGATGGGATTCTACTCTGCTTCTGCCCAGTACAAGCCAGCTGAGGCCAAACGGAAGCATGACTTTAAATAATGCAGCACAGCTGTGCCAGGCTGGTGAGCAGCTGCAACCTACAAACAGGTGAGGTCTGCAGCTGTTGGAGGCGGGACTGTTCACATCAGGCAGATACATCTGACAGCCTTCCAAGGGAAATGGGTGCCACAGATGATGCACACACTTGCACCTGAGGGAATCCCCAGACGTCATCAGTGCATGTTTCCTGAGAAGGCTTCAATGAGGCCCCTGCCTGCATCAGCAATCCCCTCCCAAGTTATAAGGACCAGGTCACCAGGACTTGCAATGAAAGATCCAGGAGGAACCTATCTATATGTATTAGTGGAATCAGAACTCGGTGTGCTTATTCTAAAATGTCTTTCAATGCAGAAGAAAGTAGAAGTTGAGTCACTGCTTTTATTCTGGACCCTGTGACATGTAATGGGGAGGGGGGTCTTACCTCAACACCAAGTGAATGCGTTGGATCAGGTCAACAGGGGGCAAAAGAGCCTCCTGATGTGAATGTCCCAGGAGAAGAGGCAGCCCCGCCAGGCACAGAGATTTCCCCAATGACAATGTCATGGTCCTCTGAGAAGCAGGGCCGTCCTGCCTTGAGCCTCCTGGCTGGGCCTCAGTCTTCTCCTGGCTCAGACCCCAGCGTTCTTTCTGAATTGTGAGGCAGGGGCTGACATGGAATAGATGATTTTGCCAGAAACTCTTAAATATTGGGCCATAAGTAGCATGACTCCGGTGCCCCTTGAACAAGGAACTATAGATGGGACAAGATAACCTCCCTCCCAAGTTATCCCAGAGGATCTGCCAAACTGCACTGGCATCACAGGGTAGGGTCTGGACCCAGTACGTCAGTGACAGTACCCAGTGGACTCTGCAGCCACAGCAGAGTTGGTGGTGCCCTCTGGACTGTGGTGGTTTCCAGCAGGCATGGGCTTGTATGGGGAGTGGGCCCCCAGAAGTCACCGAGGGAGGCTTCATGGGGACCCATGTGAGGAATTGGGGATCAGTACCAGGGAAATTGGTGACGCCATCTTCACCCACAGCATGCTGAGGTTTGAAAACCAGGTTACATACAGATGGGGAAACGGAGGCACAACGGGGTTAAATCACTTACTCAAAGGCATAGAGCTCTAAAGTGACAGAACCCACATTGAAACCCAGATGTTCTTGACCTCTGCCTGTTGTATTGGACAAACTAGAGACTAACCAAGGAACACCAGCAGTTCAGCTGGATGGAAAAAAATTCATCAGGGGAGCCGCAGCGATCAAAGCTAGAAGGACATTTGGGAGTGTGTTGTGGAGCCGTTTGCACTAATTTGGGCAATAATGGCCTCATCCAGGCGTCAGCAAACTATGGGCCACAGATCAAGCCTGCTCACTGTTTTGGGGCCATGAGTTAAATAAGGGTAGTTTTTACAGATGAACATTCACAAGTGACCTGATGATAGAAAACATTAACTTTGAACCCCACTTAAGTGAAAATTTTTGATTTCCCATAGAAAAAAATTCCACTCTTCTCAATAGACAGATATGACAATGTGGATTCTGTTATTATTATTATTAATTTATTTTTTTATCAAAAAAATTTGTGAAAATTTATTTCCCCTCGTTTTCTATCTATATAATATCCCTGATTTTGCCTCTTGTCCTACAAAGCCTAAAATGTCTATTATCTGGCCTTTTACATAAAAATTTTACCCCACCCCCATCCCCAGCATAGTTAGTGAGGGAGAAAAGTTATGGAGTATAATTACTTTTATTATGCACTCTCACCAATAAAAGCCTGGGCATGCATGTCCTGTAGACACATATTATTTAATATCTATTGTGCACCACACTACTAATGTGTACGAGCTGTATAGTTACGGCTCTGAATAGAGTGTGAGCTATAAAGTCAAACTGCCTGAGTTCAAATCCCAAACCTGCTATTTACCAGCTTTATGTCATTGAACAAATTTCCAAACCCTCAGGCCTCAGTTTCCTCATCTGAAAAATGACAGTAATAATAGTACCTTTTTTGGGATTGTTGCGGGAATTAAATTAGTGAGTATATGTGAAATGCTTTGAGCAGTCCCTGATAAGTACTAGATAAGTTGTTAATAATGGTGTGAACTTTATCATTCACACAACAAATAAGAATTTAAAATGAAGGGATGATAATAGAAGTCCTAAACTTTTTCTTGGCATCCTCAGGTGGTATCTCTTATCACACCAGGGGTATGCGCGAGGCAGACCACGGGTGATTAGCGTGGCCTGTCAGGACAGAGAGGCAGATGGCAGAGGGCCTAGCGAGGAGACAGTTCATTGACTCTTGGAAACAGGAGAATGAGACTTTGGAGCTAGCTGACCATGGGAATGGAGAAGAGGAAATGGAGGGAGGGCTGTCCCTTTCTCCTGACCAGATGTGTCTTATAGTAACATCTTTTAAGTCACTTCTTGTTACCACCAAAGAAGCGGTCAGTGTTGGCCCCGTGGCCAGTTTGCTCGTTCGTTCAACAGTCTTTCCCAAACCCTCTTTATGCGGCAGGGTCACGGGAGTTATAAAGATGAATCACAGACAAGCCTGCTCTTCAGAAGCCCATGGCTGGACCAGAGGAGACAGACATGAAGACAAGCATGTGCAATAAGAGGGTCTTGGGGGATCTGATAGGAGCCTGTTTAGAAGCGGGTGGAGGTGAAAACGGAAGTGTTCAAACCCATTATGGGGTGGGAGGGAGGGGTCAGAGAAACTTCACAGGGATGGCGACACTCGGATTAAGTATTGAGAGAGGAGTGGGTGTGGGCAAGGGATGAGTGGGCATTCCAGGCAGGAGCAGTGAGAGCAAACACAGAAAGGCCCGGCCCAGCCCCGGGAACGCTGGGAACTGCAAGTGTCCAGAGCGAGGGAGTCACATGCTAGGCCACAGGCCAGCGCCACCCCCACAGGAGTTGGGAAACCAGAGATGGCAGAGTAAAATGCATTTCTTTTTAATAACGTCCTGCAAAACTGATTCAGCTTATAGTGTCTTTCTGGTGCAATAAACGTTGGCGGGCCTTAAAAAATAAGCAATTTGGTTTTCATTACTTTTAAGGGCAATATCGATGTCAATAAAAGCTACTTGGAATGGTATGCAATTAAGTTTCCCTCAAAAACGGAATTCAATCACCTTGACCTGCATTTATTTTTAGGGACTTGATCATCTGCTTGGATTCTGAAAATGAAAACTTGTGGTTTTAGAACCTAATTTTTTTTTTTTATGGTGAGGTCACTATAGTGGGGGCCCATGGGATGGTTTTCCTCACAGTGGATCTCTTCCTGTGAGTCCTTGTCTCCCTCTATCCATTCATTCATTTATTCACTGACTCCCTCAGTCTGTCTTTCTGTGAACAAGCATATGACCCTTTTTCTGAAAACACTAGATTGACCTCAACAACTCGCATTAAAGTAGCAGCTGTTAGAAAAGAAGAGATCCTTGCACCGTGGATGATGGGATCCTTGTACCGTGACAGCCCCAAATAAGCGAGAAACGTGTCACACTGCAGTTTGGGTTTGGGTGTTTGGTCTTCAAGTAATACATGTTCTCTGAAGAAAACTGGAGAGTACAGAGAAGTAATAAAGAAATGGGGAAAAATAATCTCACCATGTCGGGGCAACCTCTGCTGCTATTTTGGAATGTTTTCTTCTAGTATTTTTACTCTATGGCTTTTTATGATTCACACACCGGGGGGACCCCGATGAAGTTCATGTTCAGTACAGATGTCATTGTCCCCAGCACAGACCTGTGGTTAACTTCGTTGGAGACATAGGTTGTTCCTCTTTCATTTAGAAAGATCTGCAGACATGGCCCACCCCAGTCCCACTTTCAACCCCAAATCTACGTGTTGGGGACAGTGTAGGGGAGAGAGCCTTATTTGTGGGCCTGCTCTGAGCGCATTTCCACCTTCAACACATGGAGGGTTGTGGTCTACCTCACACTTACAGAACAAAGAGAAAAACCTGGAAAGAGTGAGTCTTCAGGCTTTCACTCAGATGTCATATTGTGGGCAAGAAAAAGTATAAGGAGCAAGGCACTGGGCCCCAGGAAGGAATGGAGATTTCTCCTTGTTTCTGTGTCAACTTGAGAACAGGACGCCAGCTCTGTTCTTAAAACACGGTTTTCTTTTAGTATGTGAGAAATACGTGCTTCTACCTTGGGCTTTGGATGCTCTACCTCCAGGTCTTCCCACAGCTCACTGCTGAGTCATTGTTCAGAGCTCAGCTCAGCTCTCACTTCCTAGAGTCACTTGCATGACCCCCACGCCTCCTCCCACTCCCCCCCCCCATCACTCTCCATCTCCTCACACCCCGTTATTGTCTTCCTAGCATGGACCACTATTATTGTCTAAAATGATCTTGTTCAGATACTTATTGCTGGTCTGTGGCCCATCTTCCCCCTATTAAGAGCATGCAAGTTCTGCGGAAATAGGGGCTTCCATGTGCCGTTGTGGGTTTTTTTGCTGTAGTCCAGTGCTCACCACAGTCTGGCGCACAGTAGGACTAACATTGCATGTTGTTGAATCAAGGAGCTATGCAGCCTGGGTTGAGGCCCTGAGCCCCTGCACGCCCCACTTCCACTGAGTTCCGAGCCTTAACCGTTCTCTCCATCGTCCATCCCTTCCTCTCCATCCCCCGGCCCCCAGCACTAATGTTCAGCCCCTAAGACAATTACAGTGGGCATACCGCTCTGTCTGCCCCAGTCTCGAGCTCACCCCACCACAGAGTGTTCCCCCAAATCCCACCATGCTGCTTCTCTGTTGATGAGCCTCACTCTCACTGCCGTCCATGCAAACCTATGGGCTGTGTTCCAATCTGGTGGCAGAGACAGGCACCCCAGGGGGATAACGCTGGAATTGGGGTGGAGTAAGGATGTGCAGACTGAAATCAAATTGAAGCGATGCTTCTCCATCGTGTGGCTTTGTTCTGTACTTAGACTATTCACTTTACTGTGTCAAATATTGTGAAGGGGGGCCTGAGATGTTGTGTGAACCCAGGAGGCTAGGGTGTGGTTTTTAAAGTGAAGAGTGCTGTGGCTTGCTCTTTCTCCTAAATAGGTCATGAAATCTCTCCACTTCCCCCATGCAGCTCCTCCCTCCTGACCTGGGCCAGCCTGTCTTCACTCCTGTAATGCCTGCCCACCTGGTCTCACCCTTCCCTGGTGGAGCTAACTGTCCACTCCCTGAGCCCATAGCACTGTGCCCACCACTGGGATGGGTGATTGTTTTATTCTTGGTCAGATTCCCCACCAGATTGGGAGGCCCCTGAGAGCAAGGCACTCAGTATCTGACTCAGCTCGCTGCCGTAAGATACTATGGTAGGCTGGGTGGCTTAAACAGCAGACGTTTACTTTCTCCTAGTCCTGAAGCCCACAACTCCAGCATCAGCTGCCCGCACAACTGAGTTTGGGTGAGGACTCTCTTCCTGGCTGGTAGTAGCCGCCTTTGCACTGTGACTCTACATGGTGGAAAGCTGGAGAGCAAGCTCTCTGCTGTCTGTCTCTTCTTATAAGGACATTAATCCCATCAGACCAGGGCCCCATCCACATGAATGCATCTAAACGTAAGTACTTCCTCAAAGCCCCCCTCCAATGTATGAATTGGGGGGGGGGGGTGCACAAGCATTCAGTCCATTACACTCAGTAAACATTTCTGAATACTTGTAAATAAAGACCCTAGGCTTCCTTAAATTCTCCTTGACCAAGGACAGAACTGGTCCCAGGGTTCTAAGCAGGGCTGCACCCCAGGTGGCTGCAGTTTTCAGAACCCACCATTGAAAGCCAGAGGCACAGACTTCGCTAATGTCCATGGGAGCAGGTCTGGTCACCTGGTCTCCTTGTCACAGACTGACAAAGTCAAGCCCAAAGAAGTTCAAGGGACTCCGCCAATGTCTTATTCATCTGATCTATGCTTAGAACCAAACACTGCTTACAAAATCATTTTTGGCCATTCAGGAAGCATTTATTGATCTCCTACTGTGTGCCTGGAATTGCGTTGCCTCCAGAAGTTCCCTGCCCGGTCGGGGAGACAGGCCTCTATGCAGCATAACAGTGCAGTGTGGTGTGTGCCTCAGGATAGCCCAGGGGAGGAGCTAACCCAGCCTGGGGGTTGGAGGAGGTGTCCTGAAGAGGGGACAGCCAAGTGGTGTCTCCGAGGACGAGGAGGAGTCAGGCAGGCAGAGGGCCAGAGGAAGATGTTCCGGATAGAGAAGGCAAGCCGGAAACAGGGAGAACAGCACTCCACTGGGAACTGCGAATAATCACTGAGAATTCAGGGGATGTGCCAAGTGCTCTTCCCGGCTCTGGGGTTACAACAAAGTAGAAAACAGCGTCCGTTCAAGCACTCTACAGTAACGACACACAAAAAGTGAAATAAACAATTCAGAGCAGCATGTTCCATTTTATGCCTCATGTGTGGAGGGGCGGTCATTAGTAAGGTCACAGTTTGAATATACTTCTGAACCCCCACCCCACTATGTTTAGGATGCATTCCTTCCCTTTGGGGGGCACCTCCACCTTACAAAACACATCTCACAACCCCAGGGCCCTACTCAACCCTGAGAGACGTCCTACCGTCTCTGTCAGGGAGAAAATCAGAGAAGCCGAGGAACCCCCTGGGGGCGTGTGCTCTGCGGTTACTGCCTCTGCTGACCCGGAGCCGGGCAGAGCTCATCCAAGGAGAGGGTGCTTCCAGGGCCAAGACGGGGCTGTGGGCAGGCAGAGAGGGAGGCAAGAAGTGGCCCCAGCCAGGGATGCTCCTGGTCACAGTGCACCTCGGCTCCTAGTGCCTCGGGTCCAGACAGACAGACGGACATTCAGACACACCCCCAGGAGCAGGGGGGCTTCCAACCAACAGCCACAAGCATTCTGGGAGCCAGCATCTCTCCTCAGCAATCTCCCCCTCCAAAGCAAGGACACCCCCTCGCTGTCCTGGTCCAAGGCCAGCTCCACATCCCAGCTCAGGAGGAATGCCATCTATCTCTCTTTGGGGAGTGAGGAGGCATATGTCTCCTGTCTGGTATATGAATCGCAACCAAGTAGTCAGATAAATGGCACAGGGGTCGCCCCGTAATGCTTTCATGTTGACTGTGTTGGACACTGAAGGGACTATCTATCCTACACCCTTCGTCCTCTGCAGTCGGTCCCTCCCTCCGTTCTCTCCTGGTTCCCTAGAGAGGACACATTTCAGAGCCGCCTGGCCCTGCTGCCCACACTGGGGCCATAGGTCCCTGGCTCAGGACATTTCTGGGCTTGCAACTGAGAAAGTCAGTGTCCCGCTGATGATGGAAACTGTCAGATGGACAGCTCAGGAGCTGGTGGAAGCTCTGTCATGAAGAACAGGGTGCAGAGAGAAAAGGCAACCGAAGCCAGAGTGGAGAGAAGCAGGAGAGGGGGCCGGAGGAGCCACGAGTCCCAGGTCCCCGCTGTGTCTGACTGTCCTGCGCATCTGGCAATCAAGCCCTCCCTTTGCTTAAGCTGCTTCACCTACTTTATGTGACGAGTCATTAGAGGTGATCAAGTAATTTATTGTCCAAACCAGGACGGTTTAGGCATGAAAGCTCTTTGTTAATGACTCTGAGACAAGTGCAAACTGGGATGGCCCCGGGCCGACCAAGACTTCTGTTCACCCTCCTTCTGATCCACTCCTATGATGATGGGGGAACTCAACCCGCCCAGCACAGAGGTGTAGCGGGCGGGACCCTGAAGATGAGGGAGTACCTGAGCTGTGGGAATTTTGGCAGCCGCAGACCTTGCCCCCCTGTGCCTTCTCCTCCCTCCCCACTGCCTGCCAGGAAGTCACTACACCTTAGAGGGGAAGGGGCCTCTTCCAGGCATGTTCCGAAACTGCATGGGGTTCTTGTTGGGGGGAAAGGAGGAACCTACAGGAAAGGCACCAGACTGGTTCCATCCTCCCTGTGGATCTTGACAAGGACCCCTGACTCTCTCTGGACCTGTTTCCTCAACCCAAAATGCAGGGCGGGGAGAGGGAGCCTGTTGAATGACAGCCATGTTGTTGGTCCCCATGGGCTCTGCTCTCCTGTTTCAGATGCTGGTGGCTCCTCGCCTGCCACCTGCCTGTCATTTTTTAAAAACCTTCCCTCCCAAGTTACCTTAACCATGAGTGTCAGGCCTGGTCTGAGCTGAGGGAGACAGAGTTCCTGAGGGTCACGCAGTGTGTCCTGTCTGGGCTCTGTGGGGATACCTGTCCTAGTTAGGAAACTAGGAGCTTGTTGATGTCCAGAGACAAAGTCCACTGGTGGCCGTGGGGTGGACTCAGCCCCTGAGGCCACATGTGGTACTGTTTGGAGAGTCACACAAACCAGCTCTTCAGGACCCGTGAGGAGAGGGAGATACTGAGGGAGATACTGAGGGAGACGCCCTGACTTTCTGTGGAGGCAGGCTGTCTCCTCGAGCTGTCCTTATCAGAATTCCCAGAAAGGGACACAGTGAGGGTGTTCTCGGCCTCATCCTTCAGGGCCACTTAGTGTGAGCTGTCAGGGACCAAGCAGGGTTGCCCCACAGGCTGCATGTTGCCAGTTCCTCAGGCTTCTCTGAACATCTGGCCTCTTACTTTCCTACCCTTTGCCCCCAAGAAGCTGGGGGTGGGGCGGGGGTGTGGCCAGAGGATTTGACTATGTGAAGGGCCATTGCCGTAAGGAGTGTTGAATGTGGGAAGACATCTGTAAATCCAGCTTGGCAAATTCCCAGTCCACTTGTCTATCCCCAGAGGGCAGAGTCCTTTACCTGAACCTGGAAATAATGCAGAAAGTTCTAGCAACTGGGTAAAGGTCCCTAGCCTGCCTGGGCAATTCACATTTGCATATCTGGGGCAGAAGATGATTGGTATAGAGGGCAAAGGCTCCCACATCTTGTCAGCAGAGGCCACTGTGGGTTCCACCCCTGATGGAGTCCCTGCAATGACTGCAGCCTCGAATAAATGTCCCGGAGTCCCCTGAACCCAGCCCTGGCTCCAGGATCTCGTGCCTCAGACAAGCTGAGTATCCTGAGACACAGCTATCATCCATTTCTCTTCTGATCTAAAACTTCAGTGACTTTGGGCTGCCCATCAGTCACCCTTGCAACTCTAGTGCTCTGTCCTCTGATCTTCTACCCACGGAAACTGACCATATCTCTGAAACCGAACCCTGGACTCCAGCCAGGCCAATGTCTATCCTCCTGTTCCCCCTACTCAGTCCTATCTCTAGCTGCCTGGAGCCCTTTGCCCCTTTCAAACCTGGCCCATCCTTCATGCAGACTCTTCCTTAGAGCCTCTCCTGAGGACTTCAGTACACACAGACTTTATTTATTATCCATGTGACTAATTTCACAGCTGATCTCACATGAGCACATTCTTTACTGTTACACTGGCCTGTGGACCTGTTCTTCTCAGCCACGGAGTATTCAGGACAGAAACTGCCTTCTGCTTATTCAGATGTCCACTGCTCCACCATGGTATTTAGAAGAGTACAAAACTCATAGTAGAAATGCAATAAACTCTTGCTCCTGGTTGGATTTTCAGAGTGAGTTGAAATGCTTTGACTTCTATTAGTTCTGCTCTGTGCTAGTGGACTCTAATCATCGCAGACGTGGAGACTTCCACATGAGGTGACTGATATTCTGAGCATTGCTAGATTGAGAAGACATTGGGGATAAAAGGATTTTGCACAACTTATCTTTTGTGCATTCCAGCAACAGCTACGCACATTTGAGAAGTAGTCAAGCCTGTTCGTGCAGGGGAGAAAGAGTAGCCACTGGGCATTGGAAATGCTTGTGGAACTCCTTGCTGTAACTTATGGCAGAGACCCATGGCTTCCTGACCCCGATTAGGAGCCACTGGGGTTTGCATTCAGCACAGTCCTTGCAAGTGTCTAATGTAGGTGTCTACTCTGCTGCTATTACACTCTGATTGTATTAAGATATTTTATGAGACAAATGGATGGATACCGGTACATCAGAAAAGGGGTTAGGAGCACATCATATACTCATAATATTAGTAACATGTGATTGAGCACAGATTGCCTACTGTGTATGATTTAATTCTTACAGAATGCTATGAAGTATGTAATATTATCCCCATAGGGAAACTGGGAGTAGGGGTCCTTGTGGAATGGAGGAAGGGGCCAAGCTTTGCACTTGGGTGATGAGATGCAAAACAGCAACAACAGATAAACACAATGTGGTCTATCCATGCAATGGAATATTGTTAGGCCACAGAAAGGAATGAAGTACTGATACACGCTGCAACCTGTATGAACCTTGAAGCATTATGCTAAGTGACAGAGGCCAGACACAAAAGGCCACATGTTGTAGGAGTCTATTATATGAAATGTCCAGAATAGGGAAATTCATAGTGAGAGAAAGCAGATCAATGGTGACCAGGAGCTGTGAGGAGGGGAAAATGGCCAATGACTGCTTAACAGTTTCCATTGGGAGCGATGGAAAGTTCTGGAATAGTGCCGGTGGTTGCAAAACATTGTGCATCTACTTAATGCCACTGTGTTGTACAGTTTAAATGTGGTAAATGTCATGTTATGTGTATTTTACCACAATTGAAAACAAGAAAAAACTAGCAAAAACAGCCCACATGGAAACAGGGTCCCAGAGGTGGGGGTGACCGTTGGGAAGAGCGCAAGTTCAAGTTCAAACTGTGATCTCAGGAGACCAGGTTATCATCTGACCCATGTGGCATCCACATCAAGGACATATAGTTTTGTAAAAGGATCCACCACAAGTCCTGATGAAGTCCACTCACTTCAAGCCTTGGGCACAGGAGGCCTGCAGTTGCCCATCACCTGTCCTTTTCACATGAAACTTGGCTGTCATCTCCCCTCCTGAGATGGCACCCATGACAGATCTCCTTCGAGTTCGTTGGCCAATCACCTGGACCCTGGAAGCGAACCGGATACACTGCTTTTCTTCTCAGCAGCCGCCACGCAGACGTCATACCTCAGTGGTCCTGCCTCCTAGAACTGCTTTCTTTAGTGTCACGAAAACAGTGATTATTCTAAGAAATTAATCCTCCCCTGCCTGAAGAGCTGCCAAGAGACACGGGTGGAAAATACTGTTTCCTGGCGGCAGTGGGGGGAGGGGGGGACATGAGGAGGGAGGAGGGTTTGTTCTCAGGGTCCTCACGGACACAGATCAACTTCTGGCCTCCACCTGTCATCTCATCTCCTGTGGCCACAGGGCACGTGGTCCATACGTGTGCTCACTGCTACATCTCGGCCCACGAAGGGCAGTGGCTAGTGTCAGATGTGCTCCATGTTCTTTCTTTCCTGCAGGGGAGTATTTTTCTCCTAATTGAAGTCAAGCCTCTTAAAAGAAATACACACAGTTCAATCAATTTCTTTTGTGGTTTTCAAAAGAGTCTCTTTATTCAGTTCAGAAATGTGGCGACAACTGGAGAACAAAGGGAAAGAAAAAAACTTGCAATTATTTGTAGTGTGGGATGGAAGAAGAGAGAGAAGACTGTGCACATAGTGGGAGAAAAACTGGTTCCTCAGATTTTCCCCAAATGCTGGGGCCCTGTCCTTTCTACAGCTTGTCCATGGTGCCCGCCATCGGTTCACCGCCCATCCCCAGCTTCTCATCTGGGCCCACCTTCCCCTGAAATGTACCTTCTTCCCTTTTAAATCTATAACTATCACTACAGCTCACCACTCAGTCCACCGCTCACACCTCCAGCATCCCACTGCATGCGAGATCCGCACCTGCTTCCCAAGGTGACATTGGAGACTCGAACCTGAATCAATCCATCTCCCATCCCAGCCAAGCGCCCATCACAAGAATCTCCCTGGTGGTAACTCACAGACTCTAAGATGGGGATTTCAGGTGCTATTATGGGCTGGTGGTGAGCACATTTTTGAGTCTTCAACACGCCCTTAAGTTATATTGCACAAGTAGCCAACTGAACCAGTGAAGCAATGCACTGTTGGAAATTGGGAAGTGACCCTCTCTCTACTCCTCTTGGGGCCCCCGAGTCAATGATGGAGCAGTTTGCACATTGCACAGGCTGTGGGCTTCTTAGACATGCCTGGAGACTCACCACAGCACAGTTCTCCAGAGAGGGTTGGGTGCCCTTGGAATGCTGTGGGTCCACACCCACACTCAGGCCACTGCTGAGGTGAGCACCCCGCCCCACCCCCAAGCTGGTTGCTTGGAATTGTTCAGCCTCCAAGATTGCAGCTTGCACCTTCAGCCTGGGGCTAGCCGGAATGAGAGCTCTGACCATCTGTATGAACTTTGGTCCTTCCCAGGGAAACCAGCTGGTGTGCTGGGAAGGGGTGGGTCAATGCTGGTCAGCAGGCAATTTTACTGAGCTTACATTGAGAGAACCGGATACGGGACTGGACGCGTGCAGAGCGTGCTACCGATGAAGCTCTCTCCAAGTTTAACTCAGACAATTGCTAGTTTCTGTGTCCGCTGAAAAAAATAGCCTTCAGCCTGGAGAGACAGAAAGGAGAGTAAAGCAGTTGCCCAGGACTTGGAGGGGAAACGCAGGGAACAGGGGAAACTCGGGAGCAACTGCTCATGAGCACAGGGCTTTCTTTCTGGAGTGATGACCATGTTCTAAAGTGGACTGTGCTGAACGTTGCACAACTCTGAATACACTAACGGTGACTGAACTGTGTCCTTGAAATACGTGAATTGTGTTAGTTTGTGAACTCTATCTCAGTAAAACTTCTTTTCTAAAAAGCCTCCTCTTTCCCTCCAAAAACAATTCAACATGGACTGTCCCCTCAAGACAAGTGGGCAGATATAGCTGCCTCACCCTCACCCCATCTCTCTCTACCTACCATTCAAGGACCAACTCAGGGCCACCCCCCACCCCCACCCCCCTGAATGTTCTTAAGTACTCCCTTGGCTCTTCTACCTCATACTGTGTCCGTTGTATTCAGTGGTTTGCCAGTATATGTTTAACAACTAGCTCTCCATGGGGGGAAAAGAGAAAAAACCTTAGTTTGTCACATTTTCTGATCTCAGTGATATAAATACGCCCATCATGGCCAAGGTTAAGCTCAGAGCCTCCCTGCTGTCTGAACTCAGGGTTGGAAAATGTCCAGAGCACACCATTAGGTAACATTTCTACCATACAGACGTCAGTAACCTCGAGAGGATAGCAGAACATCGTAACGTTGTTAGAAAGTGATGAGTTTTGAGTGTTTCACCTTTATCTTTAATGTAATTTATTGTCAGTTTATATAATTTCATTTGTAATAATGGCTGCCTTTGACCACCGGCGCACAACCCCCTGAAAATTGCACGATCAGCTCCTACAAGTTGGTACGAGCCAGTTCCGGCACCCCACCCATCTCACCCTGACCATGGCTGCCCCCTCGCTGAAAATACAGCATTTCTTAGAAGGCGGCCTGGACACTCTCATGGGCAGGGACGGTGGTCACCGAATCACCCATGTGGCGCAGTGGCCGGCACGTCCAGGTACCTTCAATCTATGCTTGTTGACTGAGAGCAAGGGGCCCTCTTTGTAACCACGGCAGCTGTTAAAGAGTCCTTGGCCAACAATAGGCTTCTGAAAGGACTGGCTGCTTCAACAGTGGAAATTACTGGGATACGAAAAATGTAATGCAAATCAGTCTGTAGCTTATTCATCTTTATACGTTAAATAAAAGCTGTCTGTTCTGCCCTGGAAACAGTGCATGCTCTCTTTGCATGGGGGGTAGGGGGTTAGGAGCAAATCATCTTTTAGAGGAAAATGAGAGAAGACGAGAAATAGAAGAGGAGAGCCCACTTGAAGCAGGGAGCTGCAGAAGAATCAAGGCAAAGAAACTGGCCTATCTTCCGACCTACCAAAGAGAAAGAGAAAAACACATTAAGAACGGAGGTGGGGAAGCCGGGATGGCTCAGTGGGCTAAGCGCTCACTTTGCAGCCCCGGGACCGGGGACCAAGTCCCGGCCCTGGCCCCGGCCCCGGCCCGTGCGGAACCATATGCTGAACTGGGAGCTCCCCCAGCTCAGCTCTCTCTCTGTCTCTGTATCTCTCTCTCTCTCTCTCTCTCTCTCTCTCTCTCTCTCTCTCTCTGTCAAAAATAAAAATAAATAAATAAAAATATGTTAAAAAAAAAAAAAAAGAACAGAGGTGACGCTGTGTGGGGGGGTCCGTATTTCCAAACTCTTTATTAACACATGCCCCTCACTGATAAGCACCAGAACCTTGCTTCCTCTTCAGAGACCCTGGTCTACCTTTTATGAAGGTATAACCAGTGCCTTAGATGAGAACCCTTTGTACGTGTAAGTTCTGGGTGTCCTCTCCAGTCCAAGGGATTTGCTATTTCCATGATGAAAACGTAACATTTTGGGCCAGTTGAGCTGTTTTGATGACCTTGCCCCACCCTCACCTCCAAGGGTGAAAATCAGGGTGTGAAAGACTGAGCTCCGGGTCTGGCCCTGCTTTTGGACTTGCTGTGTCCCCTCGGGTCTCTGTTCGCTCACCTTTTAGCTTCTTCACCTTTAACAAGAAAATTCGGTGGTTTTGAAGTTTCCTCTCAGCTCTAACAATGCGTGAGCCTGAGTTCATTTCTCACCATGACCTAGATCTGAAAGATTATCATGTACTTAAAATATTACAAAGTCTACAAGTGATCAGTTCTGTCCTCCACTTGGAAATGTCATCGCTGGCAGCGCATGGGTGGGTGTCGGGGGCTATTTTGGTGCCCGGGTGTCCAGAAGGGGAGGAAGACAGGGTGGAGAGATTACCCATTCGGTAACTGCCTCACGACTCCTGAGGCCAAGTCAGTGCTTGTCTTGAGTGCCTGGTCCCAACAGCGATGCGTTGTGGAGGAGCGTCAGAACGGGACAAAAATAACCGCTGTTTCCTTGTACAGGGTGCCTGCTGGGGCCTTGGACTTCACCTGACTTCTCTCTGATATTCAGGACACACGCTCAGTCTCAGGCGCGGGGTAAGACCCCCACGTCATGAGTGAGCAGTGAAGGAACTTGCCGAGGCTGCCATGGCTGGACAGGGCCAGGATTCAAATGCGGGCCTGACACCACACCTGTCTTTTTCCAGGATGTCAGTGGTTATAAGGGACTAGCAGCATCAGCATCCCCCGGGAGCCTAGAAATGCAAACCCCCCAGAAATGCCTGCTGAGTCACGAACTCTGCCGGTGGGGCCCCCCAAGCCCTCCTGGGGATTGTGACACAGGTTCACACTTGAGGATCCCGGTGCGGTGGCAGGCTGCCTTGTGGCAATAGCTTGGTCAGGAGCCACACTGTGGAGTTCCTCAGGAAGCCAACATTCCTGAAGCCCTCAAATGATGTGATACTTCTACCAGGACGTTGAAAACCATCCACTCCCTTGCTCGGGGGTAACCTGACACTGGGAATGTTTCAGATGTCACATGGGTCATAAAGTTGCTTATTGGAGCAATCTTGAGTCAAGTCAAAATAAACCCCTGGAGATTGTTTTTCTAACTTGGCTTTCTGGTTCCAAACGTGATGGATGCTCCAGTCTTCTGGGTGTCCTCTTACTCTTATAAAATTCTCTGGGAGAGGCTGGATGGATTTGGGAAGGAGGTGTGGGAGGAAAGTTCCTTTTTCCTCATGTCTAGTAGAGGACTTGCCTTGTTTTAAGATGAGCAAATCACAATGCCTGGAAGTGTGTGTGTTGACTCCTACCTAGAATCATTGCTCATATCTGCTGCTGTTTCTCTGGGAATGGGGACAGGAGCCAAAAGGCAGGTGTCACTGGGAGTGGGGGGCAGCCGGGTACCCGTTGGCTGAATGCACAGGTCAGAGGATCCGGTTACAGCTTGGTGTGACAGAGGTGGGCTCGTGAGCGCTTGCACAGGAAGCTCCGTGGACTTGAGGAATTTGGTATGGGCTAGGAGATTCGTGCGTCTACACCTGGGGATGCCAGGCTGTGTGGCCCCCAACTTCTGTTTGGATCTTGAAGGTCCTCTGATATCCCCCACATTTCCCTCTGGCTGAAGGATGAACAACCAAATATTGGGGACTCACTCCTGCAGGCTGCCTGGGCCTGCTGCTGCTGGTTCCGGGGCTTCATCCACCTGCTCTGTGCTGTCCCCAGCGCAGATGCAGGTCCTGGAGAATATTCACACCACACTGGCTCCATTTCAAATGCCTGGCCTCAGACTGCAAACGCTTGCGACACCGCCTCGCAATCCTCCCCTCTTCTCCTTTGAGCTTGCTTTGCTCCAACACGAGGCCCGTGCCTCTTCCTCCCTCCTCCTCCTGCTCTCCATCCCAGCCCTGCTGCTGACGGAGCTGCATGCCTGGTTGGGAAAATAGAAGCCAACAGATGGGAACTCCCTCCTCTTGCCACCACCAAATGCACACACCTTCCTCCACCCACTGCCGCAGCTGGCCTCGCCTTCTCTCACTATGGACTGTGTCTGCTCCTTGCAAAGGCTAATCCCTCCCCTTGTGGTCTGGACCCCATTCCTTCTTGCCTGTCCCAGAAAATCCTATCTACTGTCTGTCTCTTTCTCTCTCCCTCTCTCATCTCTCTATGTCTCTGTCTCTTTCTCTCATTCATAAATTTCTACTTCTTCCTGAATCATTGCCACTAACCCATATAGACCTTGTCATACATAAAATGAGAGTTTTAAAACTTTCATCTATGCGTCCATATGCATGGATATGTCTGTATACATAGGCATACATACCTATAAATGAGTTTTAAAAACAATAAGAACAAATCTCCCCCTTGGCCCTGCCTCCGACCCCCAACGCCCGCCTCCTGTCTGCCAGTCTCCTCTCCCATCTGTCTGTCTCCTCTCCCTCACCTCTCATCCTTTCCTCTACTGACTCCAATCTAGCTTCTGCCACCACCACCTTCCAGAGCGGTGGTTCTCGACCCGCTGCACCTTTGTCTCCCGGGAGACATTTGGCCACGTCTGGAAACGTGTTTGGTTCTCACGACTCAGGTGAGGGGAGCTACTGGCATCTAGCAGGTGAGGCCCGGGGAGCTGCCCAACTGCCCGCCAGGCCCAGGACAGCCCCCGACCATGTGGAATTCTCCGGCCGCCCATGCGGCGGTGCAGCGGCTGAGAAAGCCTGCTGGGCACGGCTCTGGGCGCGGGTACCAGGCTCTGCCGAGATGCCCAGCCTGAGGGACCAGTTCCTGCTCACCACACAAGGCGCTCCTCGCTGGATCCCCCGACACTTCTCTCGTTTGCTTCCTTGCTACCTAACTCTGGGCCATCGCTTTGCACGTTCCTCTTCTGCTTGATTCGGCCCTGGGCTGCCTTCTCGTAATTCCCTTTCCTCTCTCCTTAATGGGTCCACACAGGCTACAGGCCAGTGAGGTGAAAACGTAAGTGCAGGGTCTGACCGTGTCTTTACGTGAAGTTTTGGCATTTTGCTCATCACGGATACTTTTGCATTACTTTTTTTTTTAAGATTTATTTTTATTGTTTTTTGACAGAGAGAAGGGGGAGGGCCCAGAGCAGTCTCCATAGTTGACATTAGTTTTCCATATAGTTTCACTCCACAGGTGGGCACAGGGCTGTGCAGGGCAGGAACTGGGTGGGGAGCCTCCTGCATGGGTCCCAGCAAGAACTGAACTGGGGGCACACCCCAGTTCAGCATGTGGGTCGGTCTGGGCTGAGGCTGGGATTCGATCCTCAGTCCCTGGGGCTGCAAAGCTAGCGCTTAACCCACTGAGCCATCCCGGCTTCCCCTGCATTACTTTTAATACTTTGGCTACAGAGTTTAAATTCTGTACGAGGTCCTGCCCCGCTTTCAGCCCTGGAAGCAGGGTCTAAGTGTGGTCACAGTCGCTAGAGGAGGGCCTTGGAGGATACCTGGCTGTGTCTTTACTTTGCTCTGTGGGCTGTGGAAAGGCCACTAGAGTGTCTTGAGCAAGTAAATGATGTCTCCCAAATACCCGCTGGGGACTGTTGGTCTGAAAGCCTTGTGGAGAATGAGGGGAAGAGCCCGGAAGGCCAGAACCAGTCAGGAAGTGTGTTGTGATGATCCAGGCCCCGGGGTGTTGGAGCAGAAGGCTGTGCAGAGAAAGGTTGGCAGCCCCGCGACTTACACTGTTTTGTCGGCTTCGGAACCATTCCAGAAGTCAGCATTTCCCAACAACCGAGCAGTTGCAAAGCATGCCAGACTTTTGCCTCTTCCTGTTTTTAATATGGTTGATTCGTGCAAAAACAGGAAGTGCTACCGCGACAATGGCAATATTTGTGGCTGAGAAATGCACTTTTGAAAACTCTGAAAAGCACTGGTCACTCGTGCTGAAGCGAGTCTGTGCCCGTGGACTGTCCTGCCTAGTGGGCCCCATTTCAGCAGGGGCCATGATGTCCCTGTGCCCTGCCTGCCACGTGGACTCCAGCATGGCTCTGTTCCTAAGGCAGGGGACAAGGTTGCTTAGCCCTCAGGACCTCCCCGCTGTGTGGGGCCCAGGCATGGCGGGGAGAGAGGCTGGCTGGGTGCCCTGGGAAGGCAGGGAGGTCACAGGAAACCCTCGTCTGCCCCAGGCTTTGGTCCTAGATAAAGGATTCAATCCAAGGTAGACAGTGTCTGCAGCCTGGGGGAAGTCAGAGGAGAGGTAATTTCCTGAGCAAAGGCAGCCAGGAATGTGCTGTGGGCACCAAGCCCGGGGGGAGGGCAGGGAGTCCCTTCAACAGAAACACCCTGCTGGTCAGTTTTGATTCACCCTGGTGGCCTCACTTTGCTACTTATTTTCTAAAATGACACCTACGAAGGCATGAAGACTTTTTTTATGGTGAGCAGTCTTTTGGAGCCAGAGCCTGGTTTGAAGCCTGACTCTGTGGCTGCCAAGCTGTGCAATCTTGTGTAGGTTTCCTAACCTCTCTGAGCCTCAGTTCCCTCACAATAAGGCTTCCGTGAGGATGAAATGCGTTATGTATATTAAAGGACCCAACAATAGTCATATCCCTGCTCTTCCACTTGATGTCTGTGTGGCCACAGGCAAGACACTTCACCAGTTTCTCAGAGCTTTGGTTTTCTTGTCTTTGATAGGGGAATAATATTAATAACATCACCTACTCCAGAGCATAGCTGTCAAGGTAAAGGGAGACAAACCCCCAAATTAGATAAGCCATCAGCATGGTATAATGTAAAACTTCAGTGAGCAGTTACTAGTAATATAGTTACTAGTAATATAATTACTAGCATGATTAGAAATGGTAGCTCTTATTAACATAATATAAGAATAAAGTAAAATAAACGTGGGAGCAAATTTAATTTTCAGGATGGAAGGGAAACATTTCAGAACGTCCTTCCCATCTCCCCCGGCTCCGATGGATTCAGTCAGTCAACAGGTGTTTACTGAGCACCTGCTATGTGACTGAGCGCTACTACATGCTGGTCACTTTGTTGGGCACAGGAGAAGTGGCCGCCCACAACACAGGCGTGTTTCCTGCTCTTGAGCAGCTCGATGTCTAGTGGGAGAGTCAGATCAAAGCATTTTATGAACTTAGAATTCCAGAAAGTAACAAGGGCTTGGAAGAAAGGAAAATTTGGGGAGCTGTGGAGAGTGAGCAAAGGAAGTGCTGATTGACCCAGGGGGTCAGGGGGACTTCTGGAGGAAGTAGAGCTCGATTGGAGATCTGAAGATGAGGGATGTGACTAAGCCTGTCTCGAGGTTCCTCCCTGGATCTGCAGGGTCTCTGAAACCTGGCTGTCTTCATGCCTGGGCTCCCCTAGACGCGGGTGGGGACAGGCGGGGAGGGTGGTGCTCTCAGTCCCCAGGTATAATGTTCAGCTTGTAATATTCAGTGATCTCCTTGCCTCCTTTCCTTAGAGAGGCTGATCGGATAGGAGATAGGAGGTGCAAAGGCACTTGGCAGGAAGCGAAAGTGGCACGGTGCCTGCAAAGGCGGGGACCTTGTGGGAGGCCCAGCCTCAGCAGGAGAGAGCGGAAACCAGGGTCCAAGTCCTTTCCAGCTGCCTGAGTGGGCCCAGCAGACAAGAACTTGCATTGCTCCTGCCCTAACTTCAACTTCCTCGGGCTGACTTAGGAATGGGCAGGATGATGCTGAGGGGTACTGGCTGGTGGCCGATGACTGATGGCTTCTCTTTGAGGTTCTTTCTGGGCAGAGCCTGCATTTTCCAGCACAGTGGAGCCGGAACAAGAACCTTGGTTTCAATTAGACGCCCACTCAACTTTTGGGGACAAGTCCCTCCGCCCCACTCTAGTCAAGAGGCAGCCATTTCTGGAAGCTTTACATACAATTCAGGTTGAGGCACCTCTTTGGGAAAAGCATCTTGAATTTTCATTTTTATCACCCACTGAGTCCCTTCAATTGCTTTTCCTTTTATTAACTTTTAAATAGCTACAATTACCTCACATACACTAGCTGCCTGGGTTAAATTTTTGTTTTCTTTTTCTTTTGTGGGGGCCTCATTTTAGCTAAGCGACTGCCATCAAAACTTGATGATAGATACTTCTAAATGCTTTTGACACAAGCAGTGGCTTCTTCCCCAAAACATGCTCTGATGCTATCTGAATATTGTAATATTTCGCCCTTAGCAGTTTGCCTGGATCTCACCCACTGAAGAAACCAACTGTAAATATTTGGCATTCCTGGTACCTCCGGTCATCCACACAATTTAACCTTCTGGGCTCTGCATTTCAGCTTGAAGCCTCAGAAAAATGGAAAGCAAAGGCCAGGCCTGTTTCAGGCCCTGAAGTTCCACTTATTTCTAAACAGCCATTCTTTGAGGGTACAAGGTAGGGGGTTTCTGCAGTTTAGGTTTCTAATCAAGCTTTTTTTTCCCCTACGGTAAAATGTGCATAACATAAAAATCAACCATTTTAATCATTTTAAGTGTACAATTCAGTGGCATTAAGTACAGTTATAATGCTGTGCAGCCTTCACCACTACCCATTCACAAAACATTTTTGTTATCCCAAATAGAAGTTTGTACCCATTAGACTGTAGCTCCCTAGTCTCCTCTTTTCCAGCCCCTGGTGACCTCGAATCTACTTTCTGTTGCTATGAATTTGCCTATTCCAGGTCCCTCGTTAAAGTGAAATCAGACAATATCTGTCCTTTTGTGTCTGGCATGTTTCACTCAGCATAATGCCCTTAAGGTTCACCCAGGGATGCAGGGACAGCTCAACAGGTCGAGTGCTTGGCTTGCAAACGTGAGGTCCAGGGATCAAATCCCGGCCCCGACCAATGCACACCCACATGCTGAACTGCAGCACAACTGGTAACTACCAGGAAGGCGGTAAGGTTCTCCCCTTCCATGTGGGAGGCCCCCAGCTCAGTTCCTGCCCTGTGTGGTCCACCTGTGTGCAAAGAAACCATGTCGCAACTAATGACGTACCATTATGGAGACTGCTCTGGGTCCTCTCTCTTTCTCTTTCTCTCTCTCTCTCTCTCTCACACACACCTCTCAAACAATAAAATATATCTTAAAAAAAAAAAAAAAAGGTTAGTTCATACTGTAGCCTGTAACCAGAAAATCTTCCCTTTTTTTGGCTGAATATCATTCCATTGTGGGCATATACTGCATGTTGTTTATCCATTCATCTGTTGATGGACACTTGGGTTTTCCCCATCTTTTGGCAATTATCTAATAAATTTTAACATTAATAGATGGGCTCTAGCTCCTCTGTGGCCTAGGACCTGTTAACTTTATTTCATTCTCTGGCAATAGGACATCAAGCAGAGCCACCCCCACACCAGGGCTCTGCAGGCACACTGGGGCTCAAGAGGGTGAAGGTGGGTGGTTTGGTAGCTATGGGCCTTTGCAGAACTATGCCTGAGGGTCCAGCTGGACAGAGACAGCCCCCAGGGTGGGCAGGATTGCAGGACGGAAGGATTCTGTTTCTATAATAAAAGAGTTTATTCATTCAATCAATGAAAGCCATTCATTGTATCATTCACTCACTCAGGCATTTCTATATTATTAAACTCTGGTGGTCAGCAAAATACATAGATCCTAAAAAGTCTGAGCTTGTAGCCCCTAGAGGCCGAGAGCAGTAAATCCATACAGAGAAACAGGCGTCTTCAAATTTTTTAAACAGGGGGCCAGTTCACTGTCCCTCAGCATGTCCACTCATGTGCACTGCGGACCCGGGACAAGTCAGCTGCTAAGCAGGACAGGCAGCGGTGGCAAAAACACCCAGCGGGCCAGATAAATGTTTTCGGCGGGCCGCATGTGGCCTGTGGGCCGTAGTTTGAGGACCCCTGGTAGGCATACGGCTTTGGAGGGAGATGAGACACGAGGAGGGAGATGGGAGCACACCGGGGGTGCCTCACCTGCCCTTGGGAGCCAGCAAAGGAAGTCACACCTGTGGTAGTCATAAGAGAAGGGAAGAACTTAGCCAGATGGAGGCAGGAAGAATGAATCAGGCCTGGAGCGGAAAGGGAACCTGCTGTGGGCTCTGGGCTGTGACTTGTGGTCTGAGGTGGGGGTGCCAAAAGGCAGGAGAGGCAGGGAAGGAAAAACCACAGGGACCATTTGGTGAGTGACCTTGTGTGGTGTTTGGGCTTAGCCCTGGGGCAAAAGAGAAGTCCTGATGGCTTTGAAGCCGGAGAGAGACATCAGAAGACAGAGCCCCGGTGTTTCCCATGAAGGAGGCGTGCCCCTGAAAATCGTAAGGGCCATCATGTGCTGGGCACGTCCTGAGGGCTGAGAGCTGCTTGAGTACTTGCCATCTCAGTTCATCCTCACCACAACTAACCAGGATGGAACCGAGGCCTAGAGAGAACCTGGCTCAGGCTGCATTCCCAGATTCATTATATCACAAATCCTGGGGCTGCAACCCTGGCATCAGAATCTGTCAAAGTTCCCGAAGTGCTGTCCTTACTCGTCCTTGTGCACCCGTTTCCAGAGAGGGCAGGCTAGCGCCTGCAGAGAGGCTGAGACGCAAGCTTGCAGGGTTCACCCAGCCGCCAGAGGCTCTGCGGCTTTAAGAACTGGGGCTGGCTGCCTGCCAAGGAGGCCACCCGCCACTGTGCAGGCCACGTGAGCACGGGCAGCCACAGTCCGCACTGGGCTGGCCCGGGCCTGGTGGTGCAGTTTGAGCCGAAGAAAGAGGACTTTTATGCCTCTCTGAGGGAAGCACACATTCTGCAAGGCTGTGGAAACAAAGACAACTGCTTGTAGCCCCAATCCAGACGTCCCAAACAAACAGTAAGTCAGATGGGCACGAAATGCAGCACAGACCTTCCCTCCTGCTCCCACCAGGCGACGTCCACACACCCCCACACACCCGAGGAGCCAAGGGTCTGCAGAGAGCCCGCCCAGGGGCTGGCAGGGCACAGCCTGTTTGCAGGGCAGCAAATTCCCTGAATTGCTCCAAGGTGGGAGGGGACTCTTTTTCTCTCCTCCAGTAGGAGCTCAGCTCTTGACAGGTAGCAGGTGATGACCGACAACACCCCAGATGTGGGTAGTGTTTCTCTTCTGGTCCTCACTCCTACATTAGGGTGACCAGACATCCCGCTTTTGGTGGGACAGTCCCGATTTTTAACAATTTGTCCTGCGTCCCGCGGCATTTTAAAAAAGTCCCGATTTTTGGAAAGCATGCACGACAAACTAGGGAACGGCGGGAGATAGACCAGATTTTTAGTCAAGAACCTCCTCCCCCCCGGTCAATGGTGTCCCGCTTTACCAATGTTAAAATCTGGTCACCTTATCCTACATGGGCCTTGGGATCCGTGTCATCACCCTGACAACCTCCAAGGTCATATGAAGGTGAAGAAAGCACAACTGAAACCTGTCAGATTGTCAGCCTTTGGGCTCGGTTGCCAGGGATGAGTTGATGAAGTTAATGACCAAATCGGGGGGTGGAAGTAGGGGTGAAAGGACTCCACTGGGGACCACACAGAGGCAGTCAGCTGGCTGGACTTTCCTGGGCACCCGAAGGACACAAGCAGGGACCTTTGAAAGGTGGAAGTGAGGCGGCAACGAGGTCATCACCTCCGCCTTGGCTGGAGGCACAGCTCTGGAAATCCTCTTCAAGGCTCTCCCCAGACCACAGGTTGGCTTGTCTCCGCCCCCACTGGGGGCCCAGGACCACCACAGTGCAGGTGACCTGCAGCGGTGTGTGCTTCTGAGCCCCACCAAACACTAAAGGCAACACCACGCGACTCTTGGGCATCCCCTCGTGCCTCCCTGACCCCTCTTTCATTACAGACAATCCAGAGCTCCCCGTAGTCCACCTTGCTTCCTGGGAGCGCATTGCAGGAGTTATGTGTTGGGGGCACCCAGCAGGTTGAGATTCTGTGGGCAGGAAGAAGAACATTGGCACTCATTGGCACACACAGAAGAGGGAAGCTATTGTGTGTCTTCAAGGTAACTGGGTACAAGGGACAAGGAAGGCGAGGACAGGTCAGAGAATCGAAAGCAGAGAGAAAACCAGCTTCATCCAAGGGGTGGAGTTAAGGACTAAGGAGGAGGAAGGAGGGAGGAAGAGCAGGGTGTCTGGAATGAGCAGGGCAGCGTGCGGCGGGGCAGGGCAGGGCAGGGCAGGGTGAGCTGAGAGAGACCTCCACTGTGGCTTGTGCATGATCATGATGAAGCATCTGCAAGAGTCAGATGTGACTTCCGGCGGCAGGGCTAGATCCCAGGAGATCCACTTGGGGCCCTTGACATGTTCTATTTCTAAATTTGAGCATCCGTGGAATGTGGGGCATTTCCACACGTGACTCTGAAATGTCTGGCCACACCAGGTCCACGTCGCAGCAGGGCAGAGAAAGCGTGTGCACCTGTCCACCTGGGTCCCCACTCACCCTGTAGGCCTTTTGCATTCCCCATCCCACTCTCCGCCTCTGTACCTGCCCGGTTCCCATAGGTGCTGCAGTTGGCTGCTACTCCTGCTCTTGCTCATAACGCTTCTCTTCTATTGAAAGCCTGTGTGTGTGTGTGCACATGTGTGTGCATACACATGCACACCAGCAACACAGGTATGCTCTCTTTCAATTAAATTTAATTAACCTCTCCCTTTTTCAGTTGAGGATGACAGATGCACAAAACCAAACATACTCCTCTTCTTAACAGATTTCGGCTGCCTTTCCAGGCAACCTTCCAAATTGCTAGATGGTATTTGCATTTTTTAGAAAATGGAGTGCATTTTGTTATTTTGGTTTTAAGGATTTCCCAGACTCCCTTAAGGCAGCATTGTATTTATGCCACGCGTTATAGCTTTCAAAGCATCTCTTAAACATACACGAGTTCATTTTCTCCTTCTAGCAGTTCTGTGAGGTCAGTAGTGTGGGTCCCCTTCCAATGTTCTCTTGGAGAAAACAGACTAGTAGAGAAGCTAAATGGCTTTTCTCGGTCCTACGTGATTTTGAAGGAGGCACAACACGCTGGAAAACAAAGTTGTGTCCCTTTGACTACACGGAATTGTAAAAAATTATGCTTGTAAAATAGAGTGACTCAAGGTATGGCCGCCTCCAGAATACGTGTCTGACTGCTGGGTAGGCCACTCAATAGCGATGAGTCTTTAGAGAAATGACTGACTCTCCCTGTGCCTGCTTTTCTGTAAAACGGAGAGAGCCCTCAACTAGCAAGTGCTGTGCGGATTACATGAGATAACACATGTAAAGTGTTTAGAACAATGCCACCCAGCAAGCTTTAAATAAATAGCACTGTCAGTACAAAAAGTATTATTATCTGTACTTTTGGGAAGTACTCTGTATTTGGTAGAATATAGGCTAAGTTGTAACAAAAAGACCCCAAAAAGATAGAAGTGCATCACTTTCACCTGCTCGCTAAGAGGTAGAGGGTCAGTTCGGGACTGGTAAACAGCTCTGCTCCACAGGATCATTCAGGGACCCAGGTCCCTTCCATCATGTTGCTCCCTACCCACTGTGTCCTCTTCTGCACAGTCAAACCTGGCTCAACATCACTTCCACCTTCTGTTCCTGTCTGGAGGAAGAAGAGGAAAGGAGGTGGAAGGCAAACGGCCACCTCTGATGTGATTTGGAAGTTATCTGTGACCTTCTCCTCATATCCCATTGGTGAGAACTTGGGCACACTCAGCTGCAGGAGAGCCTGGGAAATGTAGTTTCTAGCTGGGCCAACTAAGTAGTCCCAGCTAAGACTTAGGAGTTGTCTTACTGAAAGGAAGAAAGGAGAGTAGAAATAGGGAACAGTTCGTGGTCTCTGTGCCGTGTTGCCAGAGGCATGTGCTCTGGACCGCATTTGACTTTCATGTCTTCTCAGTCTGCCAGTTCCTCCGCCCACCTGTGCTCTATTTCCTGTCTACTGGATGGCTGATTTACTCTTGGATTTCTTCTTTAGCAGAATCCAGGAATGGCTCTTGACTCCATGTTGCAGATAGAGACCTCTGGTGGCAGTTCAATAATCTTCTTAGACTGGTCAGACTGTTTCCTGGGTTTGGTAGCCTGTTCTCTTACAGCCCAAGCCTCTTAGCAGAAGTTGCATTGGCTCTGGTTTTATTTTCTTTTTCTTCTGGATCTTTTGACAATGTCCTCACTATGTAAGGCAAACTCCATATTCCCTTGCCTCTTCTAGAGCAAGGGTGTCCAACCTTGTGGCTTCCCTGGGCCACATTGGAAGAAGAAGAATTGTCTTGGGTCACATACAAAATACACTAACACAAACAATAGCTGATGAGCTAAAACAAACAAACCAAAAAATTGCAAAAAGGTCTCATAATGTTTAAAGAAAGTTTACAAGTTTGTGTTGGGCCACATGCAGCCCGCAGGGAGCAGGTTGGACCAGCTTGCTCTAGAGAGTCACTATCCTTTGTGATCTTGGCTCTGGGTGGGTGATTAAGAAAGGGCACCTATGTTCTTCCATTTTCCTGGAGTCCATCCTTGTAGGTTGTTGAGAAGTAACCTTCTCCCCATGTCATCAGAGATTATCTCTGAGTCCACGTGGCTGTGATAAAGACGTGAAGCCATTTGTTTGATGGATGGATGGGCAGCCACGTGGCCCTGAATCTCTGTGGTCTTTGAGTTCAGCTTCCATGCTGTATACTTTCCTGAAATCACTAAGCTACATAACATCCTGGCTCGATGAAAGGCAGTATATAGGTCAATGTTTCATTTCATTAGTGCAGTCATTGAGATCGGCCAGGTCAAGGCAGGGGATACCAATTGTGTCCAGGGGGCTTACTTTAGGGCCAGAAAAGGGGCTCTGATTAATATTCCCCAACAGATGAGGAAGGAATTTTGTGTTTGTTGAGGGCCTACTATGTGCCAGGCACCTACTAGAAGCAGAAGGTGGAGCACTCAATAACAAAAGACAGGCATTTAATGGTGTTTTCAACCTAGTAGGACTACTTCACATTCATCATTTCATTTAATTCTTGCAAGTTCTACAAAGCACGTCATTTTCACATTTTTTGACAAAATGCTATTTTGGGAAGTGGTAAGGATGATTTTGATCCCACATCTGTCTGATTCTAAAATCCTGCTTCTGTTCATTACTTCATCAGCCGCAGGTCACTTTGTTGAAGAGGGAGCCCAGTCTATACTCTCGAAGTGACCTTGACCTCTCTGTTAAACACCGTCACTCAGGGGATGACTTCATTGGACTGTGGTGCTCATTTTCCTCTGTATTCCACATATCCTTCTAACCACTCTTGTCCACTTATCCTGTGTGAACCCACACAGCTGAGCCCCCCTTCTGGGCCATGTCTGCCCTGCTCCTTCCTGGGGTGCCGACTGCTGATAATGTAATTCGTCCACCATCTCTGTGGGGCCATTACAGTCTTGGGTCCTCAAGGCTGTCTGGAAACCATTGTAGCTGTCCCTGGATACTTCCCTGCCCCGTTGCTACTGGCACCTCCTCCTGACTGTTCCTGTTTTCTCAACCCTTTTTTAGAGCTCTGTTTCACTGTCTGTCATTGTCCTTGACAGAGAATTCATCCTTTCCATCAATGCAATGGAACAAAATGGAGGCCTCTGCTCTCAGGGCCCTCCCTGGCAAGCGCTCAGCGTATCTCCTACTCTTCTTCTCCATCGCTCCCAGGCCAGGGACAGATGTGCTCCTGCCACAGCTGACCTGTCCCGGTGCTCCAGATGTCCTGCCAACTCCCCAGGGACCTTCCTCCATTCATTGTTCTCTCTCGTTCACATCTTCACCCTCTTCTCTACCAACATTTCTCATCGGCACCTCAACATGTACACTCTCTCCAGTTTGAAAGATACCCTGTTCTTGGTCCCATGTTTCTGTCCAACTTCTCTCATCAGTTTCCCTGTCTCTCTCCCTTCACAGCCAAGCTTCTGAAAAGAATGGTGGACACTGGCTGTGTAAGCTGCCTCCCTGCCCAGTCCACCCTGCATCCGCATTGCACCCTGGCTTCTGTTCCTGTGACCATTACAGATGGCCACACTCCAGAACTAGTGGACGCTTTCTTGCCTGGTCTGTCTCCCTCTGTCCTGAGTGTCCGTACTCACTTTCCCTGTGAGCCTCTCGCCCGGTGGGTCTAGGCTCTAGGTTCCCACCCTAGTTTGCTGGACATTTTTTTCCATCCCCTTCACAGGGGCCTTTTTTTCTATTCACTCCTTCTAATAACCTTTTGAAAATGTAAAAAAACAGTCTTAGCTCACAGGCTGTACAAAAAGATTTGCCAACCCCTGGCTTACTTCATCTCCCATTACCTTCATCTCAATGAAGTTTTGTTGTTTCCTACAATATAGTGATGCTCGTGTGATTTCCTAAAGTAAATAATCTACTGGTATGAAAGCCAAGAGCCAGATGCGCAGCCACCACCCGCTGCTGATCCGTGCTGCTGCTCTGTTACCCCCGAGATTTAGTGCTGGTGACCCCAACACCAGCTGCAGTGTTAGAGGTGGGCTCCCTCTTGCTGCCCCTCCTGGCTGGCTGGTTGTTGAAGATCACACATGAGTCCTGGTGGGGATCATGTGATTTCATGGTACCTTGAACTCTGGTTGCTGGTCTGCAGATTTGCCAAAAGCTGTGCAGTAGAAAGTACTGGGATCTTAACACTGGCGGTGATGGCCAAGTTTATTATTTCTTGTGGGGTCCTAAGACTTTTTGAGCACAGGTATTATATAACAGGAAGAGTTATCATGGATTGAACATTTCCCATGGACCAAGCATTGCTCAAAAGGCATTATTGCATTTCATCCTTGTAACAACCAAAGCAGTGCCATGTCCCTTGACTGTGCAGCGCTCCCTTTGTACACATGATGAAACTGAGACCCGGAGAGGTTAAGTACCCTGCCCAAGACCCACAGGTAATTAGTCGATAGCGGAGCTCGCGCTTGGAGTACCTCCATTTTTATCTGACTCTAAAACCCGTGTTCTTAACTGCTACCCAAGGTTCTCAATTGTCTGTATAGAGTTTAGTTCAGTGGGGATTGTGTGGAGCCAGAAATTTGCATTTTTAGCGAGTCCTCCAGGATTCTGATGTGAGTGTCCACACTTTGAGAATACGGCCTCCCACAAATAGAAACTAAACTGCTTCCAAGCAGAAGGATACAAGTATTTCATACCACCGGCAGCCTCGTTCTGGGGTGGAACAAGATGCTGGGCCTACCTGCCTTCTTTGAGTAAAAGAGGAGATTACAGGAGGTGATAACAGGTAAAGGTATCGTATGTCTTGCTCTCCCTCACGCTTCCCCACCTCCACCTAAGCCCCAGAAAAGTGCAGCTCCTAAAGAGGTGTAACATGCCCCTGTGCCAACAGAGAGCCCTCAGTCAGTGTACACGGGCTACGTGTCAACACTTAAAATCGAAGGGAAGCCTGGCTGCTCTGAGGAACAAGTTCACGTCCTAACTGGAAACGCGTACTGAGCCACCTGGCAGATCCTCTTCCCTTTCTTAATAAGCCAGATGTGGTGCTCAGGCTGTCAGATCTGGAACTGTTTACAGCTTGCTAGGCAGAGACAAAAGGAAAAAGGCTTAGTTATAATTTAAACACCATGAATTTGCAATGAGCCGAAGCAGGCTGGGCTACGGCCCTCTCTTGGCCTGCTTTGGCTTTCCACCAGCAAATCTATGTTTGGCAAGGAATGGGATGGAAACTTCCATGCACCTAGCAGCCAGGGTTTTCTTGAGCTTCTGTCTCTCTCTCTCTCTCTGGCTCCTGAGTAGGGTTGGCCATCATCCATGGAGCAGGGGCCAGAGTCCAACACACATACCTGGGAGAGCCAGCCAGGGGTTCGTGCCCCGCAAAGAAAAAACATAGATGCAGAGGGAGCAAGCCTCTGTCCAGCATAGTGCTGGGGGTTGACTGATACGACGTCATCTCCCAACAACCCAGAGATGTGTTGGGAGAACATCTTCACTTGACAAATGAGAAAACAGAGGCACAAATACACAAGGAACTTGTGCAAGACCACCCAGATCATCAGGAGAGCCAGAAATCAAACCCAGGGGCCTTGCCCTTTCCACCTAGCCCTGTGCCACTCCAAGGGGCCAGGACCCTTTGCTTGTGACTTGAGAACAAATCCTCCATTTCCAGTCCCAACAGGTTCCAGTCACAGGCCTTGGCGAAAGGCCACTTGCCTGTGGGTCCACGCATAAGCTAAACACCATGAGCCATTTTAAAAATGAGATGACGCATGTCAAGCCCTTAGCCCAGCATGCAGTGCTTTTTAAAGTGCTCAGCATTGTCGGGGCCCTAGGCCAGGGTGTTTCCAGCAGCCCAAGGGCCTGCTAACCCTTTAGAAATCAATGCTTCTCAAGGAACCACAATGATGGTCAAAATAGAAATGAAAAATAGCCTTGGACTCAAGAAATTTATACTCCAACTGGGAAATGTAAAGAACTAAGAATTTAGAAAAAGAAATCAGGGAAGCTGGGATGGCTCAGCAAGTTGAGTGCTTGCTTTGCAGCCCCGGAGCCCGAGGATCGAATCCCGGCTCTGGCCCATGTGGACCCACATGCTGAGCTGGGGTGTGCCCCCAGTTCAGTTCTTGCCGGGGCCTATGAGGGAGGCTCCCAGCCCAGTTCCTGCCCTGCGCAGCCCTGTGCCCACCTGTGGAGTGAAACTATATGGAAAACTAATCGTTTAGTCATCAGATATTGACTCTGCCTTACAACGTTCAGTGTGGTGAATGGGGGACGGGGGCCACAATTATTAGCGCCCACCATGTGCTGATCTGGGCCAGTGGCTTTTCCTGCACTTTCTCCTTGAATGCTCCCAACTTCCCTCGGAGACAAGAGGTGTCACCCCATTTCATAGATAGGGAAGTTAAGTGACGACCTATCCGGAGTCACTCAGTTCACAAGGGGCAGAAGGGAGACTGGCGCTCCCAGGGCTGCTCCAAACCAAAGCCCACAGCCAGGCAACGGTGTTGCAATTTTTTCCAGTTTGTAAGAACCGCCTTGTCTGGGGTGTCCCATCAAGCTCCTGGGCTGCAGACCTTTCTGCTTGGTGTCACCTGCTTCGGAGCATGAAGCTGTCCTTTGTTACATTGGTGTTGTGGCCAAGGACTTGATGGGGGTGGGAGTCTGGGGGCAGTGGGGCCGGCTACACGTGTACCTGCTCCTCCTCCCCGGGACCAGGAGCAGGAGGTCAGGACCAGGAGAAGCGGGGTCAGCTGGGATTCCGTGTCCTGCTTCCTCCATCTCACACCCTCCTTGGCAGCCACTGGAGTGCTGTGCCCAGCACTCAACATAAGTTGTCTCTTCCCACCACCACAAAGGTCCTTGGAGCCTGGTGCAGTGATTCTCCCCGTTTTATGTTAAGAGATAGGCAAACCAAGGGACAGCGTGAAGGAAGGCTGAGCTCACAGCCTGCGGTTTGTCCCAGTTGGGGGTGTGTCTTCTCACCCCCATTTTACAGATGATCACATTTAACCTCCGAGAGGATGCCCGCTGATCTCACATCGCCAGCAAGTGACTGAGTCAGGATTCAAACTCAGGTCCTGTCTGACCCCAGAGACTAGAAGGGCGATCTTTATCACTTAAGAAAACCATGTAAGGGGGCTATTTCTCCCTAAAGAGAATGCCCCACGTGCTCCTAGGAGAGCTGTGATGCCATAGTTTTCATAAACATGGGTCCTTTCTTAGGTCATCTGTGCATATTGCTGTCCCTGTCCCTGTCCCTGTCCCTCTTCTCTACTTCCCACGTCACCCCCCTGCCCCAGATGCCTTCTAGGGGGCTCTAAAAAAGCCCTGGGAGGAGCTACTTCCTGTGTGGGCCCCTCCTGGAGCCTGGGGCCACATCACCCCAAGAGGATGCTTATGCTGATAGCGCTCATAAGCCTTTTATTCTCTAAGGCCACCAACAACACACATAGGGAAGCGGTGTGGAGAAGTCCACGTGAGCCACCAGAAGCATGACCACAGCTGCAAGAGAGGTGAGGGCAGGGGAGTGGAGTACCCCCTGTCCTTTACGTTCTGTTTTTAGCCTGTGGTTTTCAGAGCAAGTCGGTGTCATGGTGACAGTACCATAGAAATAGGTGGAGCAGCCCACCCAACGCGGGGCTGCCAAGCTGTTCCCATGGAAACGCACCCAGTGCTAGGAGCCGGGGTTCTGCTGTGTTCTGCCTGCTGCACACCACCAAGACCCCCGAGGGGCCCAGCCCCCAGACCAGGGCAGACGGCGCCACTGTAGGAAGGCCCCTTGAGGCGTCTAACTTTTTCGCTGTGGTTGTCTGGGGCCCCTGATGGCTTATCCCCCTCCAAGAGCACCCGTGGGGGGCTGCGCTCGGAGTCCCCCCGGGGCACCTGCTTAAAGAGCTTGGCCTTTGCCCAGAACAGCAATCACCTTGGCCACCCGTGGCCTCTGACCTAATTCCACCAGAGTTCCTGTCCCCACCACTTACTCTGCAGCTCACATTGTCCCCAGCTCATCCAGCTGCAGTGTGTCCCATCTGTGTGGCCCCATCACTGAGCACATCCTCACTTTCTGACACCACGAGATCTTCCAGGCCCATCTTCTGATCCCCTGGCCCCGGTTGTGGAGTCAGCCCTTTCTCTGGGGAGTCCTGGTTTATTTTAATGGACGAAGCCATTAAAATATTTCGAAGCCAAGATCTGCTCGTTTCTAGTGAATGCTGCTTCTCCCAGGCAGAGCTCAGGAATGTGCATCTACGCACACACATACACACACTCACACTGCTTAGCCTCTGATGCCACATGCCGGGCTAAAGAACCCTCCTTTCCCTGACCAGGCTGGGACACCGCAGGCTGCGCACCCTCCCCGGGGATGTCCTCCGCATCCCCTGGGCTCTGACCCCCAAGTCCTGCTGGGGCCACCATGGCTTTCTGCCTTCCATCCCCCACCACGAACTCCTACCTTGTGCTGCTCCACCTTCCTGGCTTCAGGACTGAATTGTTTAGGAAGCGGAAGGAGAAAGGTCCACCGGTGGCTTTGGTTGAAAACACTTCCTCTTGTTAACAATCCTTTGCATATTGGGAGCACATGTATCTCACCTAGAAAACCAGTACTAATCAATAATGCTAATCAATATACAGCACTGCTAGCATTTCCAGTATTAACCAATAATGCTAATCAATATACAGCACTGCTAGCATTTCCAGTACTAATCAATAATGCTAATCAATATGCGGTACTGCCAGCATTTCCAGTACTAACCAATAATGCTAATCAATATGCGATACTGCCAGCATTTCCAATACTAACCGATAATGTTCATAAATATACAGTACTGCTAGCATTTCCAGTACTAACCAATAATGCTAATCAATATACAGCACTGCCAGCATTTCCAGTACTAACCAATAATGTTAATCAATATACAGTACTGCCCGCATTTCCAGTACTAATCAATATGCGATACTGCCAGCATTTCCAATACTAACTGATAATGTTCATAAATATACAGTACTGCTAGCATTTCCAGTACTAGCCAATAAGCTAATCAGATGCAGTACTGCTAGCATTTCTGGTACTAATCAATAATGATAATCAATATGCTGTACTGCCTGCATTTCCAGTACTAACCAATAATGCTAATCAATATACAGTACTGCTAGCATTTCCAGTACTAACCAATAATGCTAATCAATATACAGTACTGCCTGCATTGCCCCAATCTTTTGTCTTTGTTATTGTAATGAAAAATGTTTATGAAATATTTATACCATTAGGATGCCTTCCTCCTTACGGCAACATCTATTTTGCAAATTTGCAGTTGTATTTAGGCTGCCACCAGCAACTGTCTTGGCAAACACTGAGCAACTCCCACCACAGACATTAATGAGGGGAGACAAGGTCCTTCCACCTACTTATTCTGTTCTTCCATTATCAAGTGTAGGGCTCTGCGGAAGTGATCCAGGAGACATCTACAGAAACCAGAAATGGGCTTTTGTAATACCGGGAACGGCTTATGCTTGCAAATAATGTGATATTCTTGGCTCTCTCTTGAATATGAGTATCAAGAAAATGGACTGTGTCTTCTATTATGTTTTGTACCCATCAAGGTCATTTCCTGCACACGGACAAGCTGCTCCCGGGCGTGTCGGTCCACAGAGCTGTGATGGCCTCACAGAGGATCTTGGCATGAGGGAACAGTGTGAGGGAAGGCCTGGAACCTTGAGGCGTGCGTGTGGAGGAAGGGGCAGGCCCTCCTGCAGAACCGGGTGAGCCGAGCTGCTTGGAGTGGCGGGCGGAGAGCGGCTCTAGGGCAGGAGAGCCCGGGTTGTCCCGAAAGGAAGCTGGGAAGGGCATGTGTGACAGGAGAGGGAAGGCATGAGGAGAGCAGAAAGCGAGTGTGCAAGGGGCAGACACGGGGGTGGGATGGGAGTGGTTCCTCAGTGGGGGCCCAGGAGCAGAGGAGTTGGGCCTGAGGGGAGAATCTGTGTGAGAGAAATAGAGAAGTGGCCAAATGACTACTGTGTGTGGAGGTTGGGGGCAGAAGAGAGAAATGGGGGCCTCAACATGCCTCCCTGAGTTTAGAGTCTGTGAGAAGAGGGGAAAATAGAAGAGGATCACACAGTGCTATTAGAGTGTAGCTCAAAGCAACTCTGGCCCTTGGCTTCTGAAGTAGCAAAAGGGACTAAGGTCTGACTTCGTCAGGGGATGCCTTGGTGGGTGGCACCTGCTTTGCCCAATCCCCCCCCCCCGCCCCTGCCCTGCAGTGGACGCTTCTGGGTGCCTTCCATGTGCAAGGCCCTGTTGTAGGTGCTAAAGAATCAGCAAGGAATAAAGCAGATCGAAAGTCCTGCCCTGGTGCAACTGAAGGGAAACAGAAAACCTCATGTGTGTGGGGGGTGTGTGTGTCTGTGTGTGTGTGGTGCATGTGTGTGTGGTGTGTGGGGTGTGTGGGGTGTGTGGGGTGTGGGGTGTGTGTGGTGTGTGGGGTGTGTGTGTGTGGTGTGTGGGGTGTGTGTGGTGTGTGGGGTGTGTCTCTGTGTGTGTCTTGTGTGTCTGCATGTGTGTGGAGTGTGTGTGCGTGGTGTCTGTGTGTGGGGTGTGTGTGGTGTGTGTGGTGTGTGGGGTGTGTCTCTGTGTGTGTCTTGTGTGTGTCTTGTGTGTCTGTGTGTGTTTTGTATGTCTGTGTGTGTCTGTGTGTGTCTCTGTGTGTGTCTGTGTGTGTGTGTGTGTGTGTGTGCTCTGTCAGCACTGGCTGCTCCAGCAGGGACACACGAGGGGTTAAGGCAGCCTGTCTCCCAGGCTGCGTTTCGGGGAGGGAGACTGCCAGTGCTCCTCTCTGGCCTGGCCCTCCCTGGCCCGCCAGCCTTCTCACTGTGCCTGCCCTGCGGTCAGCCCGGCCCTGCAGCCAGAGCATCTTCACTGAAGGTGAAATCTCACCAAGTCCCTGGACCACTGAAAGCTGTTGTGATTTCCCATTGCCCTGCAGATCAGTCCCGATCTCTTCAAGAGCCGGCCTCTGCTCCCCCAGCCCCGCTCCCACCTCCTCCGCCAGCCCCAGAAGCGGCTTCTGCCATGTGCCTCCCGCGTCCCGGGCACTCCGCTGCTCCTCTGACCACTGCTGTTCCTTTGAGCCTCAGCCGTGCCCTCCACCACCTGCGGCCCACAAGGGCTCAGAGGCGATGTGATAGTTGACTGTTTACTTTCCTGTCTCTCCCAGGGAGACAGACACAATGGTCATTATGTGGTGAATGCTGTCTCTGGGGAGGTGGCCCCACGGGGAGCGTGGGCTGTGGCTGTCTTCTTGCCCAAGGAGGGCAAGGCTTCCACGACACTAACTGCAGGCCCGGCTAGGAATTACCCTCCGAGCCTCACATGTGTTAGCTAATTTCCTCCTGCCACAACTCAGTGAGGTGCAGATTGTTATTAGCCCCTGTTTATAGATGAGAAAATAGGCCCAGAGAGGTTAATGACTCCCTCCCGAGTGTAGAGGTGGGTTTAGAATCCAGACAGTCAAGCCCTGAATCCGTGTTCTGTGCCACGGTGCCTGTGGAATGAATTCACGGGTGCTGGATTGTGCTGAACACAGTCAGCATTGTGTGGCCCCAGCCGTCAGCGCAGAGGTGGAGAGGTGCAAGTGCTGTTAGCTCAGCGATCAGAAGGGGAGAGAAGAGCGCTTGGTGTGAGGAAGCAGATGAAGGCCCGAATGAAAGCAAAACCTTGTGAGCGACCCAAATCTTCGGAATTCTAAGGGATGACATTCTACCGTAATGTTTTCTTTCTTTAAACTGGACCTGATTCTACCTTCCTGATATATTTTTAATTAAATGGAATTTTTTGAAACTAGTTAATATGGCAAAGCCCGGATGGCTCAGCAGATTAAGCACTTGCTTTGCAGCCCCAGGGTCTAAGGATCGAGTCCTGGCCCTGGCCCCGGCCCGTGTGGACCCACATCCTGAACTGGGATGTGCCCCCAGTTCAGTTCTCGCCAGGGTGAGCTTCCCATGTGGGAGGCCCTTGGTTTGGCCCCCAGATCATGGGGGCGTGCCTCCTATGTGGGAGGCCCTTCTCTCCTCTCTGTTGTTTCTGTCTCTTTCTCTCTGTCAAAAACAATAAAATAAAAGCTTTTTGAAGAAAGAAACTAGGTAATATTTAACATGTTAACTGTTCAAAGTTGCAGAAGGGATAAACGATAGAGTCTCTCCTCCACCAAGTTCACCCCATGAGCTAAGGTGACCAGATTTTAACATTGGTAAAGCGGGACACCATTGACCGGGGGGGAGGGGGTTCTTAATTAAAAATTTGGGCTATCTCCCGTCGTTCCCTAGCTTGTCGTGCATTCTTTCCAAAAATCAGGACTTTTTTAAAACGCCGTGGGACGCGGGACAAATTGTTAAAAATCGGGACTGTCCCGCCAAAAGTGGGACGTCTGGTCACCTTACCCATGACACAACTCCAGAGGGCGCCACTCACGTGAAATATGGTGTGGAAGCCACTGTTTTGCTCAGACCCCCACCTCCTCAAGGTCCCCCTCTGCAGGCACCATGGCTGCCGACTTCTCCACCCTTTCAGAGATGGTCTGCGTGGATTTGCATGGATCGCAGGGGTGTTACTCAACAGCATTCTCTGCCTTGTTTACTTCACAACTTTGGGACATCATTTCATATGAAGTGTATAGAGAGTTCCTCCTTTTCAATATGGTTACATAGTATCTCATTGTATGGTATGGTTGTACCGTAATTTAGTTATTCCTCTATTTAACCAGTATTTAATCAAACTCTGTTAGCTTCTTTCTAAATGGTTTCATTACAAACAGTGCTACCAAGTGCTGGCACCATGCAGCCCACTGTTTGTAGGATGCATTCCTAAAATGGGGTTGTTGGGTAAAGCAGAAGAATGACTTTCTAATGGTGGAATCTCAGTCATCTGTGACAGGCGTAAAGAAGATATTTTTATACTGGGGTGTGGGTGTGTCAGATCCTGCTAAGGAACTGATTATTTTGGACCTCCTCTCTGGTATATTTGATGCTAGGGGGTGATAGTTTGTGATTCTCTAAAGAGAAATGAAAGAACTCACAGGAGAAAGGGGGCTTCTTGAAGTCCAGCCATACTGATGAGATCCCGTCTTATCTCACTTTAGAGGAAGGCCTCGCTGGGCAGTGAGACAACCACGCCACTCAGGGCCAGTCACCAGGGAGTTCACTGGAGACCCTGCGAAGTTCAGGGGTCAGTCCCCAAAGAAACAGATGAGCTCAGGAGACTCTGGCCCCAGAATCACCTGTGGGGGAAAGGGAGAAGGTACTCACTGTTCCTACTAAAAAGCCCATTAACACCATGGATGGATGATGGATGGATGAGTGGAATGGATGGATGGATGGATGGATGGATGGATGGATGGATGGATGGATGAGTGGAATGGATGGATGGATGGATGGGTGGATGGATGGATGAGTGGGATAAATGGATGGATGAATGGGTGGGTGGGTGGATGGGTGGATGGATGATGGATGAGTGGGATGGATGGATGGATGGATGGATGATGGATGGATGAGTGGGATGGATGAGTGGGTGGATGGATGGGTGGATGGATAATGGATGAATGAGTGGGATGGATGGATGGATGGATGGATGAATGGATAGATGGATGGATAGATGGATGGATGGATGGGTGGGTGGATGGATGGATGAGTGGGATAAATGGATGGATGAACGGGTGGGTGGATGGATGGATAGATGATGGATGAGTGGGATGGATGGATGGATGGATGGATGATGGATGGATGAGTGGGATGGATG